>PVKH010005111.1:0-22490 GCA_004027955.1 Chaetophractus vellerosus
CAATTCTATTACACTCACTTCTTAGGTGAGCTCATTTGATCCTATGGCTTGATATATTTTTGTTTGCTGACTCCACTTCTCCATCTCTATGTCTTACCCTCACTCCTGCATTCTGTATTCAAACTCACCAGCCTCTTAATATCTTCATTCACATGTAAAAAATAGTAATACACCTTGATTTTTATGCTTTGTCTTACACTCCTCATCCAATCTCTCAACAAATACAATCAATGCTCTTTCTAAAATACAACCCAAATCTCATTAAAAAATCATCATACCCTAATACCCAAGTCCAAGCCACTATCATATCACTCCAGGAATATTACAAATATCTCCTCATTAGTCTTCTAGCTTGCTTGCTTCTCTGTCTCCAATAGATAATTTTTTAAAGAGCAACCATTATCCTTTCAAATTGTTGATCAGATTCTCATTTCCATATTTATATTTATGTTCAATTTAAATGAAATATATTAGACAAATCAAAGCAGAGGATAAGCTTCTTTAGTTGGAATACTTTTCAGTTGAGTCAAAAGCAAATATAATCGATCAGAGTGGGAATGAGAATTGAGAAAATATAAGCTAATTCCTCATGAGGTTTATTGGCGAAGGAAGAGGAAAATAGTAATGTCTTTAAAGAAAGTATAATGAGGAGACATTTAGGTTAAATATTCTCAAAGAGACCGAAGGTGAAGGGTAATTGATTTTTCAAGGTCCCATGCAAGGCATGAAATGGTGGATTCCATTGTGTCTTCATGCTATACAGGTCATTTATCAGTTATTGACAGGAAAAAAATTAAAGTGTTTAGTAACTTTTGCTATTGAAATGTGAACATATGGTGCTAGACCAAGAATTTATTACCCATCTCTTCACTTTTTAAAGTGAATCATAATCCCCTCATTTTTAAAACCCCACATGGATGTAAACATGCTGGTTGATACCTACAACTAATATCGTACACAAGGATAGACTATAAATATCTTACTGTAACCCATGGAATAAGCTTATTTTAAGAGAGAAGTATCAAAGTACTTTTTTTTCCTTCTGAAATGAAAAATTATATTGTGAACCAATAGAAGACACAAAGACATCTTTTAAAAAAATTAACAAAAGCTTTGGGCTAAGAAAAATCTGAGGACAGTTTCTATTAGATATAGCATTAACACAAGCAATTCCTCCAAAACATTAAAAGTAAACACAGTAAGCCCAAGTTGTATTGAAACTGTTTTACATTAACAAGGGCAATAGGCAGTGCTGGTTGATTAAAACGTTTTTCTGATTTTCTTCTCTCCTCTAAAATCACAATTCTCTGCATGGCTAAAAGGAAAGGGGATACTATAGTTTCACGGATATTAACTGGTCCCTTTTAACACCTGAGTGGAGTTTCAAAATAAACCTTGCAGTGGTTCATACTGATGAGAAAAGCATAATATAATACTATTGTTGACTATGAAGTCATTATTGAAACCAACTTCTTGGAAAACAGGGTGATGGAATTGTGCTTTATAACTTTATACTATTGTTTGTAGATTGACAAAAGATGTAAATTCAATAGCACTTTCTTATTAACTTCAAATAGGAATGGTATTTTAATGATTCCAGAGTAGTCTGAATTTCACACCTGCAGTATAATGTATGCATTTAAATATGACTACAGTTTTCATAATTACTCCTTCAGTCATTTGATGTTTTAAAATCTTATTCTTAATATAATACAGTTCCCAAAATAAGAAGTCTTTTTATTGATGTCTTACATTAAGATTTCCATGAGTTATTACTTCTGACCTTGGAATATTTTTAATTTAGTATCTCCACTCATTATATTTGCCTTATCTTCTAGTTAGCCTTTATTTAAAATTTTAATAGTAAGGATATTTTAATAAAAATGATATTTTTACATACTTAACTGGATTACAATTTTACATATTTTGCTGGAGATATTTATTATATTAGTCTGAAGGTAAAGATAGGTATTGTTTTTAACTACAATCCCAGGAATTCAACACCCTATCAGTGTGCCTTACCTTGGAATATACGATAACCTATCCCCCCAATGTATCAGAGTTGGACTTGTTTATATTATTCCTACCCATGGTTCTTCTGCCCCTTTTATTTGAAACAATAATTATCACTTACCCATTAAATATGTGTCCCAGAGACTTAACTCTTCCAGCTGTTCATATGTCGGTTGAGACCTG
Organism: Chaetophractus vellerosus; assembly: GCA_004027955.1. Lineage (NCBI taxonomy): Eukaryota > Metazoa > Chordata > Mammalia > Cingulata > Chlamyphoridae > Chaetophractus > Chaetophractus vellerosus. The sequence continues at coordinate 2,197 of PVKH010005111.1, forward strand.
AAACTCAGCAGAGTTGCAGCCAACACCTACCCTCCAATTCATCAGACTCTCCAAAGACAATTAACAAAAGATGATGATAGACAATGCCCATGCCACAAAACAGAGTATCTACAACTGCAAACAATATATTTCCATCCATCTGCTCCATGGGATCTAAGCCCCCTCTCTATTGGAAGCAGAGTGGGCATCACCATCCCCAAATCCTCAAGATTGACGAATTGTTACCAGATTTTGTCTAAGTTCTTGACTAAGCTACAATAAATGAATTTCAAGAGCACACCACATTGATTAGGCCAGTAATTTATTAAAGTAGGGAGGGAAGAGAAATGGAAGAAAATAACATCATGGGTCCCAGGTACAGAGGAAGGGGCTGAAGAGTGATGAAGAGGACCAATTTACAGACTACAGTTTCCCATTATAGATTATAAATGCCCAGATTTTACTGGTGTATTGATCCATGTGGGGGGACATGGTGAGAGCAGGGCACAGAAGGCAAGGACAGGGGTCAAAAGGCAAGAAAGAGAGACGGTTCAGCCTTTGCACTTGCTTTTAAACCATTAATTATTCTGCCCCTTTGCTAATGACATGGGAGAAGTCCCAGCTGTTTGCGATTTTGATTGATAACCCCACCCATCAGTCCCCCAGGAGGGCCCAATGATAAGGCCCTGGAGAATGTCTGGGGCTTCTCTTGGCTTCCAGAGGTAATGTCATTCTGAATGGGATTTCTCACGATGGTCTTCCAGCAGCCATCGTGGGGGTATTGATGTCCATGTCGACTTCTTGCCAGGTTCCAGATCCATCTATTGATTTCCTATTTTACTAGTTGGCTTCGGAATGAACAAACATAAGGGGGAATTGCAAATATGGACTAAAGTAGACTTATTGTTATTCTAGCAATGGAAGAGCTTCTAACATTGACATAAAGGCAGTGGTCACCAGAGGTTCTGAGCAGAGGGAAAGGGAAGAATAGGTGTAACACGTGGCATTTCTGGGACATTGGAATTGTTCTGCATGATATTGCATGATGGATACAGGCCATTATACATTTTGTCAAAACCTATAAAATCATGCAGTGCAAAGTGTAAACCATAATGTGAAGTGTAGACCATGGTAAGTAGCAATACTTCAATGTGTTCATTAATTGTGACAAATATAATGAAAGATGTTGTTAACAGGGGAAACTGTATGGGAGGAAGGGTTGAGGTATTTGGGAATCCCCTACATTTTTGATGAAACACTTATGTAATCTAAGTCTTCATTACAAATAAAAATAAAAATAAATTTTAAAAAAACTTAATTTGAAATGTTTGTATGATAAAAATAAGTATAATTCACCATATATTATTTTTATGTTAAAATAAACATTGTACCTTACCTGGTTGGGTTCTTGAAAGGAATGATTTTCTGCATCATGTAGTAATGACTGACTCTAAAGACCACTGTTCATGTTCTAAAATATATGATATGTATGGTTTTGGATTTTGCAGGGGATGACCCCTAAAGAAATATTCCACATGTAGAAATATGCCACTAAAATAAAACATATACCCTTTTTTACAAGTTTTTTTTTGGGGGGCTATGGTGAAAATATTCTCTATAATCATTATACTTGCCTATAAAAGATTTTTTAAAAGTGGAAAAGTTTAAGAGAATGCATATTAATATTAAACAACATATGACTATCATCAGGTATCTGTCTTAATCCTATTTTCTGTTACATCTAGCATTTGATACATCTTACTTTATTCTCCTGCTTATAATTTTTTCACTTGTTTCATAAAGACCTCAGAGCCATATTAACTCAACTCTTTTTTTTTAAGATTTATTTTTTATTATATATCCCCCCCTTTCTGCTTGTTCTTGCTGTGTACATTTTTGCGATCTTCTGTGTCTGCTTGTCTCCCCCCCGCTGCAGCGACCCACGGAGTCAGCTCACTTTGTGGCGGCCTACCTGCTCGTGGCAGCTTGCCCTGCCCATGGTGGCTTGCCCTGCTCATGGCAGCTTGCCTACTCGAGGCAGTCTGCCTGCTCAAGGAGGTTCTGGGAACCGAACCCGGGGCCTCCCATGTGGTAAACCAGAGCCCTACCAATTGAGCTACAGCCGGTTCCCTTAACTCTTTCTATTACTCTGCAACTACAATCTAGAAACCTGGTGGTTTACCTTAAAAATATATCCATTTCTGACCATGTCTTATCTCCTCCATTGGTCACTAACATCTCTCACCTGAATTACCGCAAGTATTTCCATAAAGTCTCAACCATCCACTCTATCCCCCACTCCTCACCACATTCAGTATAATTTCAATAGAGCAGTCAGAATATTCATTTTCAAACCTAAATTGATGTTACCCTCTGCTCCTCCACTCATGACCCTTCAGTGAATCCCCATTTACTTAACATTAAAAGCAAACGTCCTTAAGTGCCCTATAAGACACTGTATAACCTGGTTTCATGTTAATTTTCCACCACATCTTAGGCCTTACTCACCATGCCCCAGCCACCCAGCCTCCTTATTGTACCTCAGATAAGCTAGGCACATTCCTACTTTTGGATTTGTGCTATAATTTTTCTCTCTGCTGGAGTGTTCTCTTTATCATCTGTTCAACTAGCTTGCCCCATCTCTTTCTGTATTTGCTCTAAGTACCCTTTCAGTGAGATTTCCCGGCCACCTATTGGATACTGCAGCCTGTTCTTTCCCTGAAATCCTGATTCCTCTTACCCTGCTCTACTTTTACTCTTTCCCATATTAGTTATCACCTTCTAATATACTTTTCAATTTTAGTATTTATTCTATCTTGCCCCACCAGAAGGAAGAACACACGAAGGCAGAGAATTTTGCTCTTTTTTGTTCATCAGTATATCTCAAACATCAAGAAAAGTAAATGGCAATAGTGAAAAGTTGAAAATGTAAGCATCCAAATAATTGACTTTTTCTATCAATTTAAAACTCACATTTAATGTGTACATTTAACACTGTGGTGAATAGGGAATTGATTTTTTAACAAATAAATTTTATTGAAACATATTAATAAAGAATAAATCCATCCAAAGTGTTGAATCAATGGTATTCAGTGTAATCACATATTTGTGCATTTATCACTACAATCATTCTTAAAGCACTTTCATTATTCCAATAATAATAATAATAATAATAAGCAAAAATCAAACAAAAAAAGTCATCACCTTTCAATCTCCCTGCTTCCCCTGCTGTACATAGATGCTATTCTTTTTCTTTCTCTCTAGCATATTTGTATTTATATTTTGTTAAAACAATCATATATACAATGTCACCCATATTCATGTTTTACATGAGGTCATACTAACATATACAGTACCATGTTACAGTTTTGAGCCTTCCTTCTAGTAATATACATGACCTGAGACTTTCCCTTTCAACCGCTGTCATCCCCATACAATAGCACTGCTAGTTACAAAGACCATGCCATGCTTTAACCATTTCTATTCACATTCAAAGATTTACAAACAACGTTTTTGCCAATTCTGCACAGATTAACCCTCAGCTTTCCATTCTCTACCCTCCTTCTATTTTCTAATGTGCTATATTCTAATTATTAACTCCATGACTTTACACAATATATGTAGTTCATAATAACACAATCATACAGTGTTCTTTTGTGTCGGGATTGCTTCACTTAACATAATGTCCTCCAGGTTCATCCATGTTGTCATATGCTTCACAACTTGATTTCTTCTTACAGCTGCATAATATTCCATCATGTTTATACACCACAATTTGCTTATCCATTTATCAGTTGATGGACACCTGAGTTGTTTCCAACTTTTGGCAATCATGGGTAATGCTACTATTAACATCAGTGTGCAGATGTCTGTTCGTGTCTCTCACCTAGTAATGGTATTATCAGGTCCCATGGCAAATTTATATTCAACTTCCTTAGGAACTGCCAAACAGTCTTCCACAGTGGCTGTACCATTCTACATTCCCACCAACAGTGAATAAGTGTTCCTATACCTCCACATCATCTCCAACATTTACAGTTTTCTGACTTTTTAATAGCAGCCAGTCTAGTAGGTGTGAAATGATATCTCATTGTAGTTTTGATTTCCATTTCCCTAATTTCTGGTGATAAACATTTTTCATGTTTAATTAATCAATTTATCTATTTAGTAGAAGACATTGCTGTGCTATCAAAATATCTGGATATGGAGTAATTTTATAAGGAAGGAACAGAGGTGCATAATCATTTGATGAAAAAATAATGATTGAGAAATAATGTTTTTACTTAAAAATATTTATCTATCATCACGAGGCAAAGCAAGAGAGATTGTTCCTCTCTAGGTAAACCTGCAGCAAAAAGACAGCATATTACCTTTAAATTCTCTACATAGAATCTGGTTTGCCATTTTTTATTTATATAAATTATTTTATTTTGTAACAGAAAAGTGCACAGTGGACTGAAATATAATGTTTTATCACTAATATTTACTGTAGTTTATACATCAACAAAAAATAAGGCTATTTCCTTTTTCATGAAAATGATCATCTGTATATGTTGTATAGAGCAATAACAATAGCTACTTTCAGGAAATATAGTGAGGATAAAAGTAGTTAATACAAATAAAATATTTAGCAAAGTTCCTGACATTTAGTAAATGGTCAAAAATTTTTGATATTATTATTATTATTGGTCCTATCCAGTTCCAAAAGAATGAAAGCATAAAGACATGCATTTTCCATATTCTTTGAAATATACATTTATTTCAAATCTTTTGAAATATCTCTTTCATAACAATTTTATATTTTGCAAAACAGTAAAACTATATTAATTGATACTCCTATTAGAGGAAAAAGGTATGCTGTTTTGTAATTGAGTGTCCACTGTAATTATTACTTTCCACTTAAACTCTTCAACTAATAAACCATATTTGCAATTGATAAATTTCCATATTGTAGTCAAATAAATTCAGTTGATATTACTGTGATTCTGTTGATCATATTTTGAAAATCAGGAATTAAATGTAAGAATGTGGTCAGACACAGTATTACTCATAAGATCTCTTATACTCTGAATTAGTCTGAAATCACTAGATAAATAAGCTGGTGCTGTCATTCATAAGTATCACACACACATACTCACACACACATGACTATATATTGAGGTAATCTAAAGTTTAGATAAAATGTAAAACTTTGGAAAATTCTTGAAATAAGTAAATAATATAGGTTAAATATAACAAATGTAAAGAAAAATGTTAGCACTTGAGGAAAGAGTTTAAAATATTATTGTTTAAGAAACATATTAAACAAAGAAATAATGGAAGTTCTTATAGAATTTTGTAGTTTATGGGATTTGTACTAGTCATTCAAAGGGATACTGATGCAAAATACCAGAAATCAGTTGGTTTTTATAAAGGGTATTTATTTGGGGTAGAGGCTTACAGTTACCAGGCCTTAAAATGTAAGTTACTTCCCTTACCAAAGTCTATGGCCAAGCATTGGAGCAAGATGGCTGCTGACATCTGCCAGGGTTCAGGCTTTCTGGGTACCTCTCTTTCCAGGGCCTGCCTTCGCCTGGCTCAGCTGCTCTGTTATCTGCACAAGGCCAGCTGTAGACTATTAGGCGAATGGCTTGTTTCTCTTCCTGGGGCCTTCTCTCTTTCCTCAGGATCAACCTCCTCTGTGTGCTTACTTCCCAGGGCTCAAGACTCCAGCCTCAAAGCTTCAACATCAAAACTCCAACCTCCCTTCTCTGCAGTGCAGTTTCTTTGTGAGTCCTTGCCCACCATGGCAGTGGGCACTCAATGTCCCACTGACATTGGCCAATCAAAGCCTTAATCATTATTTAATTCAGTAAAAGTAAAACCTCTGAATCCAATACACTCTAATACACCCAGAGGAAAAAAACAGTTTACAAACATAATCCAATATTTCTTTTTGGAATTCATCAATAATGTCACACTGCTATACTCCACCCTCTGAATTCCAAAAAGAGATTACAATATTTTTTTAAAATCCTGAAATCAGTAACAATGTTGGGTATAAAATCATATTACAGTCAGTTTAAAGAAATACAGTTTTGGGGGGCAACATCTGATCAGGTCTGGCTGTAGAAGTCTGAAATTTACAAAACTATTTATCTGCTACCAATATACAAATGGACAGACAAAGGATAAACATTTTTATTATCATAAAGAGAATTTGGGAGGGAAACATGATTTACAGGTCTTCTACAGTTCAGTAAACCTGCAGGGCATCCTCTATTCAATTTCAAAGTCCAAAAGTCATTCTTAAGATGATGGTTTTATTCTCCCTGGGGCTTCATGAGGACCCACCCTTTTCACAGGCTTACCCAATGGCCATTTTCTTGGTTCCACCCTCATCAAGCAACTGGGTGTTCACCAAGCTGTAGACTTCACCCTCCAAGAGTGTTGGGTTGATCGCCATACCTTACTCAATCTTTGGGTTAGAGTCTTAGCCCCCCAAGTACAGTGAAGTGAAGACAACATCCTCCCTTACCTTTGGCATACAGGCTCAACCCTCTCAGAGTAATGAGTTGACCACCTGGCCTTCCCTAATCCACAGGGGACAGGTCCACCTCTCTCCAACATATGAGGTGCTGATCTTAATTGTCCTAACCTTGAGGAATGTGCCCCACCAGGAGTTAATCTTGCTAAGTTCTCTGCAACTTTAAAACACAGATCACCTTTCCTCCAGTTTCCAATAATAGTATATCATTACTTCTCAGGTCTCATAAAAAGTTTCTTTAGAGTCCATATTACTATCAACAGTCTCTTCAAAGCACTGTGGGGCTTTTCTGTTAAGCATCTCAGAATTCCTCCAAAAAAATCCCCCTTACTCATTTATAAAACCATTCCAGCATTTTGGTAATTGCAAAAGCATGATCCCACTCCCAGTACCAAATTCTGTATTAGTCAGCCAAAGGGGTGCTGATGCAAAATACCAGAAATTGGCTGGTTTTTATAAAGGGTATTTATTTGGGTAGAAGCTTACAGTTACTAGGCCATAAAGTCTAAGTTATTTCCCTCACCAAAGTCTATGGTCAAGTGTTGGGGCAAGATGTCTGCCAACATCTGCCAGGGTTCAGGCTTCCTGGGTTCCTCTCTTCCTAGGGTTTGCCTTCTCATGGCTCAATTGCTCTGTTATGTACAAAAGTCCAGCTGTAGACTATTAGGTGAACAACTTGCTTCTACTCCCAGGGCTATCTCTTTCCTCATGACCAACCTCCTCTGTGTGCTTACTTCCCGGGGCACTAGCTCAAGACTCTAGCAGCAAAGCTCCAACATCAAAACTCCAACCTCCCATCTCTGTGGTGCATTTGGTCTGTGAGTCCCCACCCATCATGGGAGTGGGGACTCAATGTCCTACTGATGTTGCTCAATCAAAGCCTTAATCATTATTTGATCAAGTAAAAGTAAAACCTCTGAATTCAATACACTCTAATATACCCAGAAGAAAAAAAAAACAGTTTACAAACATACATAATCCAATATTCCTTTTCAGAATTCATCAATAATATCAAACTGCTACAGGAGTCTACATTGGATCTCATATTGTCCATTAGAAAGATTATTTTAAATATATATTTTTTTATTATAGAAGTTGTGAACTTACAAAACAATAATGTACAATGTGCAGAATTCCCATTCAACATCCCTCTACCAACACCTTATAATGCTGTGGGACATTTGTTATACTTTATGAGAGAACATCTTCAGACTATTACCACTAACTATGGTCTATAGAGTATAATTGGTATATTTTTCCATACCCCCCTATTATTAACACAGTACTGTCTTTGACATTGATGAAAGAATATTACAGTGGTGCTGTTAATGATAGTCCATAAGTTACCTTAATTGTCTTCTCCCATGTATCTCCATATTCTTATCACCTTGTAATAGTGATGTACACTTATTATAGTTCCTAGAAGAACAATCTTGCATTTGTACTATTAACCACAATTCTCATCCACCTCTGGGTTCCCTATATTATTCATTCCTTAGATCGTCCTCTAGCTTTCTTTCAACTGACATTTACATTCCTAGACTACCCCTTTAGAAAGAGTATTTTGTGATTCTTTCAAGAAAATTAAAGTTTTGGTTTGTTTCTTTCATTGAGCATGAGATAATTTTCCATATCTCCATTATATAAGAATAAATATTGTACTCTAAAATTTCCCAAGGTTAAATTTTAAAATGTTTAGGTAAAAATTGTGGTAGTTTTATAAAGTATACAGCAGGGATCACAAAGAAAAGTACATAGAGAAAGAACATTATTAAATAATAATCTCAACACATTGAGTAAACAAGTATATATATTTTTCTAACTGTATTTTGAAAATAATTATAGATTCAAAGGAAATTTCAAAAATAGTACAAAGAGGCACTAAGTACCCTTCATCCAATTTTCTCTCAGTGATTACATCTTCCATAAATATAGTAAAATATCAAAACCAAAAAATTGACATCAGTACAATGTGTGTTTATAGTCCTATACCTTTGGAATGTCAGTATTATTGCCAAAGGTTAAACCTTCTTTCCTTGGAACAATTTAGGAATAAAATAAGGTTCTTATTATATAAGAAAAAGAAAACAAATGTCTCAATATTTTTTCCCAAACTAATCATAAGCATGACCTTGTGTTATCATTTGCTATACTTTCCAGAATGATACAGGGATTCTAACCTCAGCTTCATATGATGACTTCTGCCTTCTTAAGGGTTATATTTTATACCATTTGTTAGGTTATAGTGGTTCTTCAGAGGTCAAGTAAAGTTCAAATTATTCAGAAGACAGCAAAGGGTATGAGGCAACCACTAAAATTACAGAATTTGGTTTTCCCCTTAGGAAAAGGAAGTTATAAATGAAATGTTCTATCTTATTTTTTTAACCTAATTAAACATGGTAGAGTAATTACAATTATTGCAGCCTGCTTACTGATAAAACTGTTAAAGCCTTAGTCTTGTTTTTCTACTAATTCTGCTTTAGGGAAGAAACACAGTGTATCTGAAAATTTATCATCAAAATCTTAAAACAGCATTAGGAGTATTTTTACCTTGTTTAATTCCCATCATTGTCAAGAGAAGATATAATGCATCCTCTTAAGGGATATCTAAACATTCATTAGGGAAGTTGAGTAATTTGGCTTGGGAGTTATCATTATTCATCATTTATATAGAGCTATAAATATATATGGTACTGAGGTAAAGGAATGCCTTGCCCCAAGGGGTTTGCTACCAATATAAACCACCAAGGGAAAAAGGTTGACAGCATTTATACTTTTTCAGTGCAGGGAATTTTATGTAGCATAGACAGATTTCGAAATATCAAGAAATATTGAAATAAGAGAGTGAACTCTTAAAAACAATTGATACTGTGACATTTAAGAAGGATAAACATAGCAGAGAAAAGAAATAAAGACATAACTCTGTAAAAAGATCAGAGATACCTAGGAATATGAATATAAGAAAAGTATATTAAGTAAATAATATCAAATTGCACTAAGCTGAATATATATGTATGCATACATACATAAAGACAGAAATGCAGGAAAAGACAGAGGCAGAGAAATTAGCATTTTTGCAATTATATATTATATTGTATTGTATTGCATTTTATTGTATTATATTATATTATATTATAATAGATCAAACAGAGAAATGAATAAAAGTCTCCAACTATAGTTTATGAAAAGCTAAGGAAAATCTCAATACTAATTTCTGACACTGTGTTTCTATAAAATAGGAAACGATAATCCTTTTATCAATATGATGAATTAATTAATATGAATTAATATATTCATTAATGTTTTAAGAAATATACACCTCACCCCAATGCTATCATTATACATAATGACACAAAAGAATAATGCCAAAGATTCAAGAAACTGAAACAATGTCCATTATCACTACTATTTTTACTTCTAATGTGAAAATTTCATTTGGTTCTTTCTTACCTCTCAAATTTCATATCATATAATTCTTCCTTTTCAAATTATATTCCAGGTACACTTGATCCTCAGAAGCCAAAATGCATCACATATCAGGTTCTTGCCTCTTCCTTCTCACCTTTCAGGTCTCATATGTTCTACATGGAGTATTCCCCTCTATCCTTTGTTAACTAAAACATGACTCCCTTTACTTCTTTCCATAGCACAGTATAGTCATTAATTATGTTTTTATTTAGTTAGTTATTCATTCATTCATCATCGAAATTTATTATGGGCATTCCCAGTTTAAAACTTATTAATTTTCAAGCAAATGTCCAGTCATTGTTCAAAGTTCTCTTCCCACATTTTCTGCTACTGTCAAAGGTCCCTCCTTATGGCTCAGCCTTTGCTTCCAGAGGGCTCAGGTGCTCTTTCCACCTGAAAGTTAGAAAGAGAATATAGGATCCTTCGTCTCAATTCTCTGTAAGTCATGAGGATAAGGTGTCACTCCCCTGATACTAGTAACCCATCGATGTTGCCCCCTGTACTAACGTTCACCAATGACTGGTCCTTGAAATAGACTTGTCCAGCTGGTATGTCCTGGTGGTTAACTCTCTCAGGTTCTAAAACTGACCCTATTGTGTGTGGAACATTTGATGATCACAATAAAAGAAACTACTTAAATAAAACAAAGCTCTTGCACTCAGTAGAGGATGCAAGACAATATAACAATAAAGAGGAATAGATGAGTAAAAATAAGGAAGCGTTTAAGGATGAGGAGGGGATAGAAGAAAGATAAGGAAGCAGAGTAGAAAGAGAAGATTGCTGTTTCTTAATGAAACTCATATTCACTATATATTGTTGAGTTAACATTTAAGGTATAGAATAGTATATTTGATTAAACATTTATGCACATATATTTTTGTGTTTATATCAATCTATCTACTTTTTATACTATCTAGAGAGGAACAAATAATCTGGATCACTACTCAAGAAATTTCTGAGAGTACTTTCCCAGTGTGGTGATTGAAGCAATGAGACTGTAGCATATGTAATATATAATATATGTGCTATATAATAAATATAATTTAAATCTACTTAGAGGTTTGCTGTTTGTAGTTGTCTCAGAGATCCCCAAGATATTCCCCAGGTTCAGTAATTCACTAGTAGGATTCAAAGACTCAACATATAATTGTATTCATATTGATGATTTATTGCAGTGAAAGGATAGAGGTCAAAATTTACAATGGGAAAAGGGACATGGGGTGAAGTCTGGGAGAAACCAGGAATAAGGTTCTAAGGGTCTTCTCCCAGTGGAGTCATATAGGATATGGTTAATTCTCCCAGCAATGAGTTGTGACAAAATGTGTGAAGTGTTGCCATCCATGAAAACTCATTAAGGACTCCAGTGTCCATGTTTTTGATTGGGTGTTCTACTTGGCAAACTCTACCTGGCACATACCCAAATACCAGGCTCCCAGAAGAATTACAGTTGTTCAAAATAAACCATACTGTTCTCACAAACAGTTTAGGCAGAACGAGCTACTCTTATCAGTTATGGGCATGGGAACGCTCCTGAAATCTAGGTTCTCAGAATCAAGCCAAGGTCTAATCTTGAATGAAAGCTTTTCAAGGAGAGCAGTTTAGGCCTGCTTCTACAAAGTAGGGTCAAGTATGTTAGAAAATTAAGCAAATGAGTAAAGATATTGACATATCGACAGTATGATAAACAAGTTTTTGTTACAGTAAAAGGGATACGTAAATATGGAATGGAAGAATGCAAAGATGAACTACGTTGTGTTGGCTTGAAATTAGAGATATCTGAATAAACTCATGATGGTTTTGAAAAAATCTATCAACATACCTACCTGCCTATCTCCTTATAGTTCTCTCAGCTAAAAGGCTCCAAGGCCAATGCCATACAGAAGAAATGAACACATCCAGCAATCAATTGTGGTTTTCTCAAACCATTCCCTATGAAAGGAACCTTGATTCCAAGGCTGAAGCAGAAAAAGTATAACATAAGCCTGGATCATTTATCATGCCAGAATGTAAGAAAATACCCCGAAAAAAATGCATGGAGTTAGATTGAATTGATTCCCAGTGGCTAAATATGGGACAAATAAAAATGAATAGCAACTTAATGAATTATAACCCACTGAATATATGTCCATAGTGATTATAAGTAAGTAAATAAATGAATAAAGGTGGGTGTGAGAATTATAGATTTATCAAAATATCCATTTTCAACTGTTGTACATTCTTGACTCAGGTAAGAAGTATCTATGAATGCTAAAACCATCAATTTTTCAATTGGTTCAATTTGACAGAGAACAGTGTTTGGGATTGAGTCATGCTCCCCACAAAAGACATGTTCAAGTCCTAACCCCTGGTCTTGTGACTATGAACCCACTTGTAAACAGACCCTTTGAAGATGTTATTATTAATAAGGTGTGGACTCATTTGTGAATAGGATCTTTGAAGACCCTATTTAGATGAGGTCAAATTGAACCAGGATTGGCCTTAATCCATACAACTGGTGTCCTTAGGAGCAATACAACAACCACTCCCTACCCCAAGATGTTCAAAACAAATCACAAGCCCTATATCCTAATGGATTACTTAGTGCCAAACCAGTGTCCTCTAAGAGGATTAAATCCCAATCTACATCTCTATACACAATAGAGTGAAAATTAGATGGAGGCAATAAGTGCACAAAAGATTGGAGCAATATTTTGACATCATAAAATGAATATAGTTGTACAATGTTTCTTAAAAAGAAACATTTTAATATGTGGGAAGAGGCAGTTATAATTTAAGTTTGTTTTCTTTATATTTCCCACTAATTAATTTATATTTAATCCATAAGATGCATGGCTACTTCAGGTAGATTTTCAAATAGATATATACACATAACTAATGTAAGACAATAGTATTACTTAACATAGTAATAGTTCTCAGCAATGTATTATACACACATATTTTATTTTGTTTTGGGCTCAAAACTTACTAATATTAAATTTCAGAAGACAATTTCAAGTCATCAAAGAACAAAAGTTCATGATTTTCTTAAAAAATAATTCATTTGAGAATATCAATGCCTAGAAAATTCAGCAAAATATAAAAGGTTTATAAAACACAAAGCATCAGGTATAAGTTATTTTTCTTTAGAATTGTATTTTCCTTGCTTTAACAAGAGTTGAAAAAGAGTAACAATATAATTTCAAGTTTCATAGCTACAATAAAATCTTGTTTAGGGGCCAACTGGATAGCCCAGTGGATAGGGCATCGGCATACCACATGGGAGGCCCTGGGTTTGGTTCCCGGGGACCTCTCCTAGCGGGAAGACCGCCTTGAGAATGGCAAGCTGCCATGGGCGGGCCAGAGCCGCCGTGGGCAGGGCAAAAAGCTGCCACGGACAGGCAAAAGCCGCCACGGGCAGGGCAGGTCGCCCATGAATGGAGCGCAGCCAGCCACCCGCGAACTGAAAGCCGGCCGTGAATGGATGCAGAAGCCGCCCACAAGCAGGGAAAGCTGCGCCTGTGCAGTGACCAGTCTCGGCGTGTCACCGCAGTGGGGGAAAGGGGAGATATGTAATAAAATAAATAAATCTTTAAAAAAAAAAATCTTGTTTAAAAATTTTAACAGAACTGAGTGAATATTCTCCATGATAATATTATAACTAGTGGTGTAAAAATGATGTTGAGTATCACATCTTTTCTTGAAATACAATCCAAGTTCTAGTCTTTTTAGCTTAATCTTAGAATTAATTGAGTTTTTCCTAGAAAGACATGACTAGGGATCAAGGTACTGGGTTAATGCTTAATTTAGTTTTAATTATGTAATCATATTAAAATATCAGAAAATTGTGTGGATAAAATGCAGGTCTTTGCCAAATTTTCCTACCCACATTTAACCTCCAGCTTTTCCTCAACAAAACTTTTTCATTCATTTTTTTTTCCAATATGTGACAAGAGGCAGAAAAACCTCTTTTAAAAAATCCTAGACTGATTTCCTAGCATATCCCTGAGAGTTCCTATTTCTCTTCTCATAAAAAAGTGTTATTTTATGACTATATTTGGATTTTCTAGAAAGCATGGGGTTGAACACTGTTATTTGACATATATGAGAATCAAGCTTATGTTAATAATTTTCATATAAATTCGTTAGTATCTAGTAATGATATATTTATAAGAAAAAGTACATAGTGCATGCTTATCACCAAACCCTTGAGCACCTTCTCGATGTATGAACATGAGAGAATGCAAGGAAAGCAGACAGAAATGCAGTTTGTGTACATAGTAGTAGCCTGCATGACTTTATGTCAAATAAAGCTAGATTTACAACATTTCCATTTTAATCAAACTGAAATTTTTATTCATTTAGTAGCACAATTCACAATTACCATGGCATTTTTAAAAAAGACTGTCAAAACACAACAGTTATATGTACTTAATAAAGACTAATATTTTCAATTAAAATTTTAAAAGTATCTTAATCTGCTAAACAAACATCTCATGAAGAAAATTTCCCAAAGTGAGCATTTTGGTTTGCTTAAGGCTGTCAATGCAAAAATACCAGAAATGAGTTGGCTTTTATAATGGGAATTTATTAGGGTAAAATCTTACAGTCCTGAGGCTGTGAAAATGTCCAAGTCATGGCATCATCAGATATGCTGTCTCACCAAAAGTTGGCAGCTGGCAGATACTGGAGTCCTGCCACTTGGCAAGGTAAAATGGTAGCCGGTCTCTGCGGATGTCCCTGCTTTCCCCTCCAGGCTCGCTTTCTTCCTCAAGTTCAGCTATTGGTGATCAGGCATGGCTCCTCTCTCCCTTCTCCCTTCAGGCTGCTCCACTAATTCCAACCTCCAGCCCCTCTCTCTACTTCTTGGTGTTTCTCTGTCTTTCTGTGACTTTAAGCAATTGTAGAGTCCTCTCTCACATGGCAGAGTAAAAATGGCAGCTCTCTCTCTGTGTTCTGTTTACATAATACTCCAGTGAAATCATTAGGACCTGCCTTGGGTCCTACAATTTAATCAAGAGCCTTAACTGACATAATATAAACAAAAGTTTCCTTAACTAAATCTAACTGAAATGTCCCACATAAAATAGGTTCACACACACAGAAATGGGTTAGCTTAAGAACATAGTTTTCTGGGGTCCACAAAAGACTCATACCAGGAAAGTGAATGTGCAACTACCTCCCTCCTCTTTTATCTTCCTTGGGATTAAGGAGAGGGTATTTGGATAGGGTCATGGAAATAAAGCACATACAAAAAAAGAGAAGCATATTGTTTTGTTATAATTTATCAGAGATTTTATCCCTATTTCTTGGTGTCAAGTATGAGGAACTATTGACTTGTTTGAGAATAATCCCAAATTACAAGGATATTGAAATGGAATGTGGTATTAGGCTCAGGCAGCAGGTTTTGTTCTTTCTTGTTTTTGTTTTTTTGCTTGTTTTATTTTATTTTATTTATTACTGTTGTTTCCCCATCATCACTATACAAAATGAAGGATTCCTGGCTTAATTTACCACATCTTCTACCTTTATTATCTTAACATCTTGAAATCAGTTATAGATGAGTCATGAAGGATACATGTGTGTATGGTCTGAATAATGTGTTATATTGTGTAATATTACTCATTGTTTAGAATTCTAAATTTATAGTTGTACCATGTAAGAACAGTGCTTGTCTGATGGTTTGAAATGGTATATATCCCAGAAAATCATGTTCTTAAATCTAATCCATTTCTGTGGGTGTAAACCTATTGTAAGTAGGACCTTTTGAAGAGGTTATTTTTTTAAATACACTTACTGGAGTCCTTTATAAATGAGATGAATACAGAGAGAGAAAGCCACAGAAGCAAGAAGCTGAAAGTAATGAAACCAGAAGAGAAGGGAGAAAGCCACAGATGCGCCATGTGCCTTATCATGTGACAGGAGTTGAGGATCACTGACAGCAGGTCTTTCGGGAGAAAGCATCTCCTGATGATGCCTTCATATGGACATTTTTCTCAGCCTTGAAACTGTAAGCTTACTAGCTAATAAATTGTCACTGTGAAAAGAAAAGCTGACCCATTTTTTTTTATTATTATCTGCTTGGTCAGCCTACCAAATTTTAACAGCTTAGTTCAGGGAGTTCCTTATGATTAGGTTGCCATGTCTAATGTTACAACTACACACCTTTAACAGCAAATGATAGAAACAGTTTTGCCACATTTGCTAATGCTTGCCAGAAGCAACAAATGTTCCTCTCTTGCATTGGTTTTTTCCAATAGGAAAACACAAACATTATGGTAAATGTTATGCCCAATCAAACTTTCTTACTTTAGGTATATAAATTATATCACAATTGAAAATATACTAAGAGAGTTATTACCATTTTACAAAAGAATAAGGTAGGTGACCATAATGCTGTAATCCAAAGCAATGCTGATTGTCTGCTCAAAAATTAAGATAAATATGTTAGCAGAACTTGGTTTTATTCTTAATTATGTTCCTTTTTTCATGACAAATGCTGACAAAATTTCTTAATCCTTCTTTATCTTCTCATGTATCCAAAAACAGCACAAACAAAAAAAGTAACAGTTCTTTACATTCCTCCTACAAACCTGCACACCTACATTAATATTTCATTAGTTAAAATACTAAATTTCTCTAAGTATGCTATGTCTAACATGCTGGTAGCTTGTCATTTGACTTGTAATTAAAACCCAGCCTCGGTGCTTCTAATTGGAGCTGCTGAAATAATTCTGGGGGAATGGCTATAACTTTGTGCAAATCACTGACTACTTTTGAGTTTTAGTCTTCTCTTACATAAAATGAAGTTGTTGGACACAATTATATCAATTTTATTCTAATTGTAATATTTTACAAACCCATTGTAAAATAGAGTCCTAATTCTTTACATTCTCTGATGCAAAGATGAAGCAGAAAGATAGGGAAGTAATGAATTTCACTGATCGGTTTGGTAATAGCATAGCTGAAAAGAGAGAAGTACAAAAACAAAACAATAGCAACATGATTAAATATTCAAATCATCACTTAGATTCTCAAACATCACCTAGGAAAAGGTATTTGCTATAATAGTTTATCTGCAATATTTTATTTTTCAGTTGCATAGTAGACATATATTTCCAAATTGACTAGACTATCATTAACTGTCACTTTTAGTGTCTGTGCTGTTTTAAATCATGTCCTGCTGCTAAGGGACCCAGCTATGTCACCCACAATTTTTTTTTACTTTTACAGGCTATTCTTTTAGATAGGCTAAGTTTATTTCAAATTTGAATGAGTCTTTTGAGGATCCACAGTTCAAAGTTAAACACTAAAAGCTATGACTTTCCTTAGGTTCCTGGAAGATTACCCCACGAATAAGCTATGCATTGTTACTTTTTACTTACTTTAAACCAATTTCACTTGACTCATACCGTGTTCCTTTGCCTAAAGTTTTAAAGTTTCATTCAGTTTCTAGCAAAGCAAAGAATAATGGAAATAGCTGAGAAATTAAAGGTTTGTATTCAAATTCAAATGTCAATTCAATTCAATAAGCTCAGAAAGAGGCAGCTGCTTTCAGAGATAAGGATTTAAATGATACCTTATGGTATCTATTAAAACTATGATTAAAATGTGTAAGTCCAAATCCTGCAACATAAAAAACTACGTCTCTTTTAAAAAACATAAAGTAGCGAATACAACATTTAAAAAGATCCCATAATATGAAAAACATGAATATATATTTGACATTTCTGTAATGTATTGCAGTCTACAAAGCTCAATTCAGTTTATTTCAAGTTGCATTTTATTATGTATTCCAATGGTTTTTCAAAATTTTTGATCAGCAATATTAAAAAACAAAAACTGAGTAAAAAGTCCCAATTTCTAAATGATAAAATCAGAGCTTTACTAGTAAATGGGAATGGAGATCCAAATCCCAACTTGCTCTGTCTCCATCTCAACTCCTCAGACCCATCCACTGAGGCCTTCAGAGCATAAACTCTGCAAACTTGCTCTGAATATTATGCTTGTACTTAATGCATTGTTGGCATTAAGTAATAATCATAATGCAATAATAACTGACAATTCACAGAAGGCCCTGTCCTAGCCTCTTTAAAGAAGCTTGAATTTTACAATCATTCCAAAATTAAATATATTAAATACACATAGGATCCTTTGTTGCTGAAGATCTAACATTCAGAACTGGCACATCATTACTTGTAACCTTAAACGTCCTCTCTTGTGACTTGTACCCTTCTTTTTCCAGAATATGCCCCTCCATACATCTTGCCCTTCATCCTTGAAAAACAGGGTTATCTGTGTCCAGTGTCAGAAGTTGGTGGGTTGTGCCTCTGTTAGTGATGAAACATGCAATATTAAGAGTATGGGGAGAATTTTAGCAGTGAAACTAGGTAAATGAAAAGACAAATATATCGCCTGTCAAATCCTTTTTATCAGCAGGAAAGCATTAGACTGTTTCCTAACAAAGGGTGATTTAGTAGAGGGTATAATCTATTCTTTGCTTCCTGATCATGGTCCTACTCAGAGTGGTGCATGCCATCAGGAATTAGCATGGTATTTGCAAGAGTTATTTAGATACAATAAAATATGTTTTGAAATATATATTTACAATATAGAAATATAATTTTACTTTATAAGCCATTTTGTTTAATTTGTATCTTTGAGGAAAATATATTTTCCTTTTATATATCTTGAATATGACTAAATTTCCTCTTGCCACAATCTTTTTAATCATTGAAGATAAGTAAAAGTCAAGGTCACTATAGAAACAGAAAACAAAAAAAGGACAGTTCTGAAAATAAAAGGAACAAAAGAAAATGTGTGGCTATAAAGGTACATATGCTAAGATAAAAAGATAGAATATAAATATATTTATTTATTAACAGGTTGTTTTAGTTTGATTTATATCTTTTAAATATGTAGACATATGGTAAATGGACCCCATGGATACTTTTATCCTAGGCCTTACACATGTTAAGGGTGGGCCTGGATACTTACATATTTGCCTAAGTCTAATTGCATTATCTGAAAATTTTATGTTCTTTACTGAATTTTCTTTCCTTCCCATCTTATAAATGTTTTTCTGAAGTTAGTTTCTGGGTGTGATCAAGCCAAATGTGAGTCAATTAAGAAGAGAGAAATCAAACATGACAATAATGCCCAAAGGCCAAATAAGATGAGGATAGAGAATTGGCTATTAAATATGGCAGCATGGAGATCATTGGTAGCATTGGCAAGAATAGTTCTGGTCAAGCAGGATGGAGGCTGATGGTGTAGGCTTAAGAGAGAATGGATTAGAGGAACTAAAAACTGTGCATTTGGTTGCATTTTGCTTCAAAGGGGAGCAAAGAAATGGTACAGTAGCCTGTAGAGTAATTGGTATAAGGAGGAAAAAAAAAACAAATAGTGTGATTTGTGCCTATGAAAATGATCCAATAGGGCAGGAGAAGCTGAGACTGTAAGAAGGATGATAGAATTGCTATTGCAATGTCCTTGTCACAGTGGAGAGTTTTAATTTGATAGAATAGGTAGTTAATCTATGAAAACAGGAAAGATGTTTGTGTAAATATGAAAACTGGTAGTGGGTTGATGACTACTTTTCTGATGTTCTTTTCTGATTACTTCAGTCCAATAAGTAGCAAGGTCTTCCTCTAAGAGGAATTATAATTGTCTTACCTATTTCATAGGATTGTTGAAAGGATTTAAAAAATTAATGCACATAACAAACAGAATACTACCAATCCTCTCAACACTCCTATGAAATAGGGGACGAGGGGACTAGTATGTTACCAACATAAGCTTCTCTACTTTTCCTCTTCTAAGTGGCAGTGATCACTATGCCTGTGATCTTGAGGCATCTAGCAGGACCCCACAGGCTGAATAAAAGCCCGGGCAGGTGTGTAATCAGCGTTTTGCTTCCATGCTTTACTGTCTCAGTGGGAAAACCATCAGCTGAGCTTATTTGTCATTAATCATTATTTGTGAAGAAGTGCTGACTCTCTGAGAGTCATATACACATTTTTCCAGTGTGACATTTAGTTTTTTTTCAATGAAACTAGGATTCTTCCAAAATAATTTGCCTTATATTGTTTTACCTATAATACCAAAACCTCCTCATATGAGACAAATGACAGACAAGTTTAGATGGTGTTTCGGTCAGCCACAGGCGTGCCTTTTGAAAATATACCAAAATCGGTCAGTCTTTTTAAAGGGTATTTATTTGGGGTAGATGCTTACAGTTACCAGGCCACAAAGCTTGAGTTTCTTCTCATACCAAAGTCCACGTGTTGGAGCAAGATGGCTGCCGACGTCTGCAAGGGCTCAGGCCTTTGGGCTCCTCTCCTGC
>PVKH010005112.1:0-22496 GCA_004027955.1 Chaetophractus vellerosus
GGTAGGAGAGGGAAGCAGATGTGGCTTATGTGATTGAGCTCTTGCCTACCACATGGCAGGTCCAGGGTTCAGTTCCTGGTGCTTCCTGGAGAAGACAAGCAGACACAGAGCACACAGCAAATGGACACAGAGAGCAGACAGCAAGCACAAAACAACAAGGAGGGGGGAATAAATAAATTAAATAAATCTTTTTAAAACATGGTAGGAGAAGCTTGTGTCACCTTTGCTGGCTGCTCTCCCCCTTATCTCTGGCATGAGGTGGAACCAACCTGCAATCCCTTTGTGGGTCCCTAGCACTGTTCCAGAGGGATCATAGTAACCCATTTGAGTATATTGGGGTCCCTGTATGTCAGAGCCTATCTAGCAGGAGGCAGCCTGAAAGACTGAACCAGGAAACTGGTCTCTGGCTCACCTGTCTAAAACTTGCCTGGCAGGAAAAAGCAGCTTGCAGACAAAGCAGCCTGGGGCAATGAAAACACAGGGAAATAACTAAAGGATATCAGGAAAATGATGAATGAACAATATGAGAATGAGAATCTCAATGAAGAGATAGAAATTTTAAAAAAGAACCAAACACAACTACTGGAGTTGAAGATAACAATAACTGAAATGAAAAAAAAAATGTCTACAGGGTTTTAACAGCAGATAGAAGCTAACAGAAAAAAGAATCCATGAACTGAAAGACAAAAGCATTAAAATGAATCAGGCTGAGGAGCAGAATGAAAAAAGAATGCAAAAAAAAAAGTGAACAGAACCTGAGAAACCTGTAGGACACCATCAAGCATACGAATATACACATGTTGAAAATCCCAGAAGAAGACGAAAAAGAGAAAGTGGCAGGAGGAATATTCAAAGAAATAATAGCAGAAAAATTCCCAAATTTTACAAAAAAAACCTGAATATACACATTCAACAATCACAATGATCCCCAGACAGGATAAAGAGAACCATGCCCTGACACATAGTAGTCAAACTGTTGACTGAAGAACAAGGAGAGAGTTCTGAAAGCTAGAAGAGAAAAGCAATATGTTATATACAAGGAGTTGATATCCCATCTGAACCCATGAAGATAAGAAAGCAGTGAGATGAAAAATTTAAAGTCTTGAAAGAAAACAATTGCAAATGAAGAATTTCATATCCAGAGAGACTGTCTTGAAAAAATGAGGTAGAGATTAAGACATTCCCAGAAAAACAAAAATTCAAAGAGTTTGTAAACACTAGACATGCCCTACAAGCAATGCTAAAGGGAGTTCTTCATATTGAAAGGAAAGTACAATATAGAGTAGGTCAAAATTGGCATAAACAAGATTTCCAGTAAAGGCAGCCATGTAAACCTTGTGGGTAATTATAAATGCTAGTAGTATTGTAATGTGCTTTTTAGTATGTAACTCCACTTTTTAAAAGTTTAAAAATGCAAATGCATAAAAAGTAATAATTATTCTATGGTTTGGGACATACAATGTATAAAGATACAATTCATAACAAGTATAAAAAAGGTGGGTACCAAGAGGGTATATTAACACCGTGGATACTATTGAAGTTAACTTGATATAAAATCAAATGCTATTGTTGTAGATTTAGGATGTTACATTTAAGCTCCATGGTAACCACAAAGAAAATAACTGAAAAATATATACAGAAGGAAATGAGAAGGGATTCCTTTTTCCCTTATATCAGTCAAGGTGCTCCAGGGAAACATAACCAACAGGATATATGTAAAAGAAATTTATTTTAAAGAATTGGCTTATGTGATTGATTGTGGGGCTGGAAAGCCCAAAACCCACAGGGCAGGCCAGCAGTCTGGAAACTCAGACAAGAGTGGATGTGGTAATCTTGAAGTAAAATTTCTTCTTCTCCTGGAAACCTTAGGTTTTGTTTTTAAGGTCTTCAACTGATTGCATGAGGCCCACCCATATTATCATAGGTAATCTCCTTTACTTAAAGCCAACTGATTATAGATGCTAATTATGTCTACAAAATACCTCCACAGCAACATCTAAGCTAGTGTTTGACCAAAATAACTGGACACCATAGTCTAGGCAAGCTGACATATAAAATTGATCATTCTATCCCTCTATTTTTTCCTTTCATTGCTTAGTTGCATTATTTCTATTTTTTCACAACATGTAAGATTTTTATATTAGTTTTTCATCCTTGCCCCCACCTTTATTTTATTCTTATATATACAATCAAATATAACACCATGCACACTGTTGGCATTTTTACTGAAGTTTTTCTAGTCATCTCTTGTTTAGTTGAAGCACACCCTCTATTAGATTCATTAAGAAGGAATCATGGATACAGAATTCCCAGGTGTTATTTGTTTCTATGACTTTGATACTTTACAAAAAGTTTGACTGACTATAAAGATCCTTATCCACATGTTTTTTTCTGAGTTTTCAAAATTCTACTCAATTGTTACTTTTCCTTTGATGTTGGTTTTTGAGAATTCTAATGCCATTTTATCTTTTGCTCTTTTAAGCTATCAAATAATTTTGTCTGAAGGCCTTGAGTTTTTTTCTTTATCTTTGAAGTTTAATAGTTTTGCTCAGTTATGTCTTGAAGGTCATCATTCCTTCTTTATTTTCCCAAATACTTAGTGGGCCTTTTCAATATGTAAGTTCAGTTCTTTTATTTTGCAAAGTTTTCTTGGGTTATAATTTATGTATTAGTTCTGGTCTATTGTTTTGTTTTTCTATATTAGGGACATCAATTCTACATGAGTTCTTCCTTCTTTTCTTACAGTCCAATTCAACCACTTTCTCTCTGACTCTTTTTACTTTTTCCTTTATCTTATTTTCATTTGGTGATTGTTTCCTTGCCTTTCTTCAATGCCCCTTGTTGGAGTCATCTTTATTTCTGAGATGATTTTGTCTTTGTCCTTCATTTCTTTACTGAGTTTAATCAACTCTGTTTTCATTTATTTCTGCTTTTCTGCCAATTTTTATTTTAAAATTTTGATTTCTGATGCAAGATACTTCTTCATATTTGGAATCTCTGTGTATATTTCATTTACTTTGGAATCATGTCTTACAGTTTTCTTCTGCTTCATGGTTGCCTTGCGGGGGTGGGGGTGGTATTTTATTGCCTGAGGTGTGTTGATTCTTATTTGCCACAGTTTTATGGCAACACTTTATAGACTTACTCAATTTCACCCTATTCATCTTGTATATTTGTAATAGTTTACATGATTACTAGTTTAATTCTTCTGTCTATATAGCAAAGCCCAGTTTCTTTAGGGATAATTATTTTGATGCAAGGAATGGCTGTACACTATCTGACTTTCACATTACTTTTTGTCTTGCAGGACATTATTTTTTTCTTTTTGCTTCTTTTTCTTTTTATAGCCCAATCACCAAAAGTGCATCTCCCTTATGTCTTGTCCTTTCCTTCTCAGAAGCTGTTTTTTGAAGAGTGCTATCTCAAATCACATGCACTTTTAACTCTCTTCCCTGTAATCAGTGATCTGATCCACTAAGGTACCTTTTTAAGTTTTTTCACAAAGTTTTTTCTTAGAAGCTATTTGAAGGTTGTGCTTTTAATGTCTCCTACTTATATCCACTACTACAACTTCCGTAGTTTATATGCTCTTCATCTTCTTTTGTGTTGTCCTTTCTTTGTATTGTGGTGAGAACTTAAAGAATACTGTTTTCATGTGAGGGGCATTATCTATTGCTCCATATCTCCATGGTGAATTCTGGGAACACAGGAAGCCATTGATGATCTCTATAATTATCTTTGCATATTCGTGTAGACTTTTCACTAAAATGATGTTTTATCCTAAAACTGCCTATTGGCACAAATCTATGAATCATATCACCAACCTACAGTGATAATCCAACTGATAAATAGCATTTTAAAATTATTTGACATCTGTGCTGGTAATTTGATTGTAGGTTGTCAGATGCAACCTCTATCTTTCCCTTCTTCTGCTCTGTATTGCTGAGCACAATATTTGTTGTTGTTGTTGTTGTTGTTTGTCAATTTGACCAATAAGAAACACTATTGGAAAACTTAAAGGTAGGAGAATGGAAAATCCAGGGTATTTTTCTCCTCCCTTGCCCTGCCTCAGATAGCATTTCTGATGACATGGGCTGTATGCTCTGTAGTTTCAGCTCCCACCAGACAACTGCATAATGTTTTTGGTTCCCACTTGAGAAACTCAGCTTTGGGATCTTCACATTGTCCCACTAACTTAGGGGTGGTAGCAGCTTCCAGCTTTTGAGAAACTCTGAATTATTTTTGTGCCCTCTTTTTTTGTTGTTTCTTTATTCTTCTAATACCTATCTAAACAAATCTCTGCATTAAATCCATTCTTTTCACTCTAATACTAACAGGGGACAATGGTTTGTTTTTCTCAGAGCATCTCATAGGGCTAAGGTTTTCTGGAAGACATTTTAAGAAATTTTGCTCTAGTGGAGTTTCAGTGAGAGTTGAGAAGTATCACTTGTTTGCACATTTACATTAAACATTTAAATATGGATTATGCTTCTGGCTCTGATGAAGGAGCTCATAGTAGGTAATGCTTTTGATGGAAAATAAAACACACAAGAAAATATTGGCAAAATACCAATAAAGTTGGTTTGAAGGCTTCAGAGAACTGCAAATGTGGACAGGACAGAAAGGAATGTTGATTTCAGAGATAAGGGAAGCTGGACATTCTAGATGCTGCTTTTACAATGACTGAAAAGCCAGAAGTAAGGAGAAGCAGAGAAGTTAACAAAGCTTTCAGCAAAGGCCTAAGAATGGGAAGGCAAAAATTTGAGAGTAGGGACTACCAAGTTTCCAGCATATACCAACCCAATTCAAGCACAATTTCAGAAGCAAGAATTTTCTCAGACAATAGCCTGAGGCAGGAGCTGGTGTGTGACACCCTCATAAAGGCAATTTTTTATAATGCCACCTGATTTCCACCTCCAATGACCAAGAGACAGAACCATCTCCTGCTTGTGGATTCAGGGAAGAAAAAGCTGAGTCTCCAAAGTGCAAATGCCCCTCCTACAAGAGCCTGGGACACTCAGTCAACAACTGTAGACTGAACATAAAAAAAATAAATAAATAAAAAACAAAACTTCAACTGGTTTAAATACAGGGCCTTCATTAAGATGAAAATAAGACAGAGTCCTGCATTAATAGAAAGTAACAAATAATCCATTTCCAGACTCAAGTTGTTGCTCACAGGCTTGATGAGAAACAGAGAGGGTTGATGTCTTCCATGAAAGGGACAGACCAAGAAGCCCATCAGCAGATTAGACAGTCCATTCAGAGCTACTGACAGCAAGAAAGAGTTGTCCTCTTAGATCAGGGAGAAAGACATAAGGGTTGGATCACAGGAGAGATGAATAAAGAACAGTATTAATTCCACATGGAGGGCAGAGAGAATGACAGTCCTGTCCAGGGATAGTGGTCTGTCCCCAAATGTGAAGTAGGGCCACAGCAGGGATGATGAGAAGAAAGAAGTGATTTCTGTCTTGAAGGGAATAAGAACAGCACTAAACATATCAGGATCAGAAATCCACTTTCAATCAGAAGGCTTGCTCTCAGAAAAGATGAGAACAGATAAGGTCTGTCCATTAACAAAAGGAAAACTCAAAACCAGAGGAGGAAGGAAAGGAAGTGGGGGAATGGGAAACAGTCCTATCCACATGGGAAAAGTTCATGGAGGCCAAATAAAATGGGAGTCTCAGAAAAGTAATGAAAAGAAAAGGGTGAAGACCCAATTGAGGAGAAAGACAGAGCAGTCTTATATGGCAGAAGAAGAGCATTACCTGGCCAGAAAAGAAGTCTGCTCACAGAAGAGAAAAGGAGAAAGTGGTAAAGAGAAGATAAACTCTATTGCCTGGGAAGAGAACAGAGCCACCTAGACCAAGGTTAGTTACACCTTCATAGGTTCTATCCCTGTTAAGCAGGACTAAAAATGGGGGAAGTCTATCACCAGGGAAAAGAAAAGAGCAAGCATGTTCAAGCTAAGGCCATTTACCTGTTTCCAGGTGAAAGGGCCATCTCACGGCTGATGAAGAGGAACCGGGAGAAGTATATTTCTGATGAAAGACAGAAAAGCAGTTCTGTTCATTCCAGGGATCACCCTCTGTCACCATGGCTGAGAGGCCATTCACAGCCCTGGTGAGTAGGAGAAAGAGCTAAAGAAAGTGAGGTATGAGCTCAGTCTAATTTCTGAGCCTACACTTTAATTCACTCTATCCACAGCTGAGGTAAAGAGAAAGGAGAAAGGAAGTCTGCCCTTAGGGGAAAATGAGAGCAGGCCTATCATATCAGGCATAATCATCAACTGCCAGATTTTTTAAAAAAGTCATCCCGCAGAAGCAACAAAGAAGAGAAAAAGGAGAACATTTAAGAGCAAGCCTGGTTCTCTCAACAACAGACATCCTTGCCAGAAAACATGGTTGGCCCAAAGCACAATGAAGTGGGGAAATATGTAGCCATTTTGAAACTCAGTCCACAAATTCTTTATGACCTCTTTCTGATTCGGAACCTTCTTAGTAGAATATCTAAAAGTAGAAAATCTTAATTTTGTATCATCCTGGAGCTGCATCTTCCAACTCCTCCTCCCTGTGATTATGCCAGTCACTGGAGCTTACATAGTGCCAAGGTGGAGGGGGAAAGGTGACCTGTTAGTGGTCATTGGTCCATAGAGGTTTGTGTTTGACTGCCATGTCCACATGGTCCCCAACTTTCAGAAGTTTCTTGCTCTTTCCAGTCGATAAATGGCATATGAACTATCCATAGTCCCTCCAAGAAAAAAACAAAAAGATGAACATTTGAGCTTGTGAAATCTTGCAGTGGCTACTTTTAGAAATGGTTCCAAATCAGGGCTCAACAAAGCTACCCCAGCACCTGCTAGTCTCCAAGGCACAACTTCCATGCATCTGCCTTTCTATTAGATTGGGAGGCATGTACATTTGGAGGGGTCCCAGCATCTTTTGGCTTTGATAGGTGGCTCTCAGAGCTCACAGAAGGAACTCACATTTATCTTTCTAAGCCTGCAATGAATCAGTCTTTACTTGAAACTGCTATGATAGTCCTCGCCTGTCTTGACCAACAGCATCTCAGCTGGAGTTACTGGAATTACATCCACTCTCTAGAAAGAGTTCCAATTCCCTTACAAACTCAGAGTTCAATATAAGGTCTTAAACTTCACTAAAAGCCTCTTGTAAAATCTATGGAGAATTTAATCTCATCAGCTGCACTATCACTTTTTCCCTTCTGTGAATCACCCTGTATATGTTTAGGAGCTTGAGAGTATTGAAGTACTTTCTCAGCTCAGTCTCCTCAGAGATGACTAGCATTACCTAATTCAACAGGAATTTCTGAGAGGCCAACTCATGTCTGTCTACCTATACTCCAAGAGTATCACTGACATTGTTTTCAGAAGAAATAGCTTTAGTTTAAGCAGCTGTAATCCATCCACGTAATATATATGAACTGCACACATATTGTTGTTGACATTGGACTCGGTTACCTCATGTAGTAGCTATGAATCTCAATTCACAAATTCAAATGAAAGGGGAAAAAGCTCCTTTGGTAAATCAGCTTAATTACTTACTGAGCAATTTCATCACACCATCTCATCAGAACCTCAGTTCATTTTAGGGTTCTCATAACTCCCTTTGGTTTTTCCACAGCTCAGGAATGTCCAAAGCACTAAGTTGTCTGTGGAGGAAAGGGGTCTGGTCCTTGCCCTCAGACACACAAATTGCTGCTGGGATATCCACTGCTCTTGCCTAAATGCCCCTACTGGTCTTGCTCCCCTGCCCTAATTGGAGCGTTGGATTCTTCATAAATTTTGCTTTGGTCCCATTTCCTGAGATGCATCTTGTGTCTAGTAATATATGGAGTCTTTCCCAAAATTCTCCTAAGCTCTGGGCAAGGAGGGTGCAGTAGTTTCATATTGCTTATGAATTCCCAAAATGGATACTGGAATATGTTTATAAACTAGACTGTTCCTCTGGGCATATTAGATCATATTGGATTCAGAGATTTCACTTTTACTTGATTAAATAATGATGAAGGCTTTGATTGGTCCACATCAGTAGGATGTTGAGTCCCCACCCCCTTGGTGGGTGGGCACTCACAGAGAAACCACAGGGCAGAGAAGGGAGGTGAGCGTTTTGATACTGGAGCCTGGGAAGTAAACACACAGAGAAGCAGATGTGTGAGGAAGGAGAGAAGGCTCCATTAGACATGGCAGAGAGCCAGGGAAGAGAGATGAGCTGTTTGCCTGATAGTCTACAGTTTGCCTTGTGGAGAGAGTGAGCAGCTGAGCCTGGAGAGCAGTGAGCGCCAGGAAAAGAGGAACCGAGAATGCCTGAATCTTTATAGACATCAGCAGTCATCTTGCTCCAACTGTGGCAACAGACTTTGGTGAGGGAAGTAACTTATGCTTCATGGCCTGGTAACTATAAGCTTCTACCCCAAATAAATACCCTTTATAAAAGCCAACAGATTTCTGGTACTTTGCATCAGCACCCCTTTGGTTGACTAATACAGAATTTGGTACCGGAGAGTGGGGTCATGCTTTTGCAATTACCAAAATGCTGGAATGGTTTCATAAATGGGTAAGGAGTATTTTTTGGAGCAATTGTGACATGCTTAATGGAAAAGTCCTAAATTTCTTTAAAGAGACTGTTGATAGTAACATGAACACTAAAGAAACTTTTTATGAGGCCTTAGAAGTAAATGATGAAACTACTATTGGAAACTGAAGGAAAGGTGATCCTTGTTTTAAAGTTGCAGAGAACTTAGCAGGATTAACTCCTGATTTTTTATGGAAGGCAGAATTTGAAAATGGTGAGCCTGGGCACTTAGCTGAAGAACTAACCAAAGTAAACTTGGAAAATGCGGCTTGGCTTCTCCTTGCAGCTTATATCAAAATGCTAGATGAGGGAGATAAGTTGAGGACTGAAATGTTGGGCACAAAGAAACTAGAAACTGATTCTGGAAATCCCAAGCCTCTGTAAATCAAGTCCCCATATGATAGTGCCCCATTTGAGGACTTAACCAAACTTGGAACTTATAAATCAGGATTGAAGATGCAGATATCGAGGAAAGACTTATGGAAAGTCTTACTATCTGATGGCTTGGACCCCTGCTTCTTGTATGCTAAACCAACAAGATTTTTGAGAGAGCTATATGAACAAAACCACTGTCACCTTGGACTAAAAGGAACACGGAATGGAGAGACTGAAGGAGAAACAGCTTTAAGAGGAAAACCATGGAAGCAGAGATCTGGAATTAAGATATCACATTGGGCCAAGAGAGGAACCCCACCCATGTGTACAGAGAGGGTGAGTTTGCCTTATCAGTTGAAGAAGGTGGATGTTCTTGTTCGATGTTCAGGGAGAGTTTTGCTGCCCCAGGTACAGAGAGGGTGGAGCACATTCCCCAAGGATTAGGGAGGTTAAGGTTACCACCCCAAGGTCCAAAAGGGGTGCACCTGTCCCCCATGGATTAGGGAAGGCCAGGTCGCCAACTCGTTGCTCTGAGCAGGTTGGGCCTGTATGCTAAAGGTTACAGAGGATGTTGTCTTCACTTCACTGTACTAGTGGAGTTAAGACTCTAATCCAAACATTGGGTAAAATGTGGCAATCACCCCAATGCTCTTGGAGGGTGAGGTCTGGAGCTTGGTCAACACCCAGATGCTTGATGAGGGTGGAACCAAGAAAATGGCCTTTGGGCAAGCCTGTGGAAAGTGTGGGTCATCATGAGGGCCCAGGGAGAAGAAACCATTTGTCTTAAGAATGACTCTCAAACTTTGAAATCGAATGGAGTATTCCCTACAGGTTTACTGAACTGTAGAGGACTGGTGACTCATGTTCCCCTCCCAATTTCTCCTTATTGTAATAAAAATGTTTGCCCTTTGTCTGTCCATTGTATATTGAAAGCACATAAATGGTTTTGTAAGTTTCATAGGTCTACAGTCAGACAGAACTTGGCCTTAAGACAAACTGTATTTCTTTAAACTGATTGTGATATGATTCTATACCTAGCATTGTTACCGATTTAAAGTTTTTTTTTTTTAATATTGTAATGTCTTTTTGGAATTCAGAGGGTGGAGTGTAGCAGTTTGATATTGTTTATGAATTTCAAAAATAGATATCGAATTATGTTTGTAAACTGGTCTGTTCCTCTGGGCATATTAGATTATATTGGATTCAGATGTTTCACTTTTACTTGATTAAATAATGATTAAGGCTTTGATTATATTTCTACTTTTATACTCTCCCACAAACTTTCCTGAAGACTATGAAATATTGAGCCTGCTACCTGCTCTTATGTATGTATGGACATGTGGAAATTGTGGGATAAAAAGGAAGTGAGTCAGAAAAAAAGGAAGTCATAAATCAATATTGAAATTATTATTCTGCTACCTATAGAAAATTTACTGTTGGAGAAAAAGAAGAGTGAACAGTACTATTCCCACCCAGAGATAGCCATCAGTTATTAGAGCTGAGGTTCTTTCACAAATGAGATGAGAAAAAATTATCAATAAAGCTTGCCTTTAAAATTAAATGGAAGAACTGTCCTGTATGAACTCCTGACTATTGTTCCACACTAAGCAAGAGCGTTTTCTTGGTAACAAAGGATAAGAAGGCAAGTTTTCTCCATTGCTGGGGAAGAAAAAAGTAGTGCTATTGCCTGGTGCCTGCCAAACTTTATGACTTAATGATCTACCAATGTCCAGTTCCTTACAGGCAGGTCTAGTCACGTAGTCATTAGATGTCCCATGGTCAAAGGCATGCTAGACCTACTAAGGAGTGGAGAAGTGAGGCAGAGAAGAGAGGAAAGGCAAAAAGAGTGCATTAATGAGTGGATTTTTGGTGTGAGCAAGTGGAGACCCTCTAAGATGCTGTTAGGAACATCCCACAAAATTGTCCTATGAGGTAAGGCAGCTGGTGTATTTATCCACAAGACCAACTTCCATTGTTCTCGGGTTGATTTGAGGCATTAATTCTCCAAAACTTCCAGCCATTCCTGCACACCTGCAAGAGAAGCAGACACCCATAGCCAGAGAAGGTTTCAGGTAGAGATCCAGGGAATCTTTGCCATATAGGAAAACACTCCACTGGCCTCTGGGGAAGGGGAATATGAATTGGGTACCAACAGCATCAGTTTCGAGATACAACCAGGCATGGCCACATGTCAAGAGGACTTAGGGAGAATGTAGGTAGAGAAAGAGGAAAAGAATCACAAGAGAGGGCAAAGGTGAGGCAGCAACTGTCCTAAATAATGGAGCAGAATTCAAGAGAATTACAAAACTCCTGCCACAGCCACTTCACAGTCGTACTATTTTATCAATTGTATCTTCAATGCCAAGAAAACAATGGCAAAGGCATACACCCCAATCAAGCCTCATGCCACCAAAGTCTTACTACCAAATTGTCAGTGGCGTAGACTAGACAAGAAGACTAACTCTTGGATCAGACTGCCACGTTCAAATCCCTGTGCTGATATCCCCTGCTCTCTGGCCCTGGACAAATTATGGCACTTTTTCTGCTTCAGGTTCCTCATTCATAATCAAGGGATTATAGGTCCATAATCCCATACCTGTAATTCTAAAGTCTAAAAAGCACTGAGAAATTAGTTTTTTTGAGAGTTTTCTTCCCATTAAGACTTATTTTGGCTGTACTCCTGACAGCCAAAATGAAGCAATTTATAGTTTGTATTTTCCCACTTATTATGAATATTCATGTGTTGTTATGAAGAAATAATAACGTATGTAATTAAGGGATGCTACTGAAAGTGTAACATTATATTTAGTATATATTAACCATCAAAAGCTATTCAGGTGGGAACGGATGTAGCACAAGCATTTAGGTGCCTGCCTACCACATGGGAGGTCCCAGGTTCAGGTCCTAGTGCCTCCTAAAGAAGACTAGCAGACAAAGAAAGCATACAACGAACAGATACAGAGAGCAAACAGCAAGCACAAACAATGAGGAGTGGGGAATACATATATAAAAATAATTAAATCTTAAAAAAAAAAGAGGGAATTGGATGTGGTTCAAGCACTTCAGTTCTCGCCTACCACATGGGAGGTTCCAGGTTTGGTTCCCAGTGCCTCCTAAAGAAGATGAGCAAGACAGCAAGCTGACATGACAGGCAAACATGGCAAGCTGACACAACAAGATGATGCAACAAGGCACACAGGGAGGAAAACATAATGAGAGACACAACAAAGCAGGGAGCAGAGGTGGCTGAAGCGATCAGGTGCCTCCCTCCCGCATTGGAGGTCCCGGGTTCAGTTTCTGGTGCCTCCTAGAAAAACAAGGAAGAGGAAGAGACATAGCAAGTGCAAACAATGAGGGGGGAGGGAGAAATAAATAAAATAAATATTTTTAAAAATATATTCAGGAATTAAAAAATGAGTTCCAAACTATATCTGGTCTGAAGGACTTTGGATAGGGGATTGGGTAGTATCTCACTATATGTATTGAGGTCAGAGAATTTCAGTACTAGTGGGGATTTAAGATGCAAACATTAGCAGATCTCAAGCACATATACAGTGTTTCTCAGGGACCAGGCACTGTATTGAGCAGTTTACATGTACTAGCTTATTGCTTGTACATGTGCTAAATTATTTATTTATTGGTTGCAATCTACTAACATTTACATCTTAATTAAATCTTCACCAATATTGAAGCTTTCCAACCACAGCACAAGTGACTTCCAACATTGTAGGCAGGAAAATGTCTACGAGTTAGAGGCTTTTAAAGAATTCTAGAAATCGACTTGGGAAACCAGTGCCCCTATGATGAATTAGGAATACAAGAATATCAGCACCACACTGAGAGCAAGGCAGGGCCAGAGAGAGCCCCTTTTGCTATTGATGCAGTCACTGATGATGTTTTATCAGCAATGCAGAAGGCTGGCTCCACAGGTAATAGTGCAGAGGAGCTGTCAAGAGCTGACTCTGATCCAGCTGAGAAACGATTAGGCCCAAAAAGAAGCAGAGTTGGGGAGGGGAAAAAAAGACAGATGGTCAGGTAGGAGGGAATTACAGCTTGGAAAACTATCTTGCCTTTTTTATTTAAAATGACACCCAGTGCTATTAAGAACAGCACGTACTTACGAGGCTAGACAGAGCCAAATCAGGTTTTAGGGGTAGGTGAAGTAGTGGCATCCAGTTTCTGAAGACCTCAAATTGACAACAGATTTCCAAAGACTCCATGTAATATGTTTGCTATTGATATTCTTTCTGCAGAGTTATTTACCTGGAAGATAGGTATTGAAGAAAAGCAAATCCACACTGATTTAGCTTGTGGGTTGAATATTCTACCAATTTTGATGATCTGCCTCGATAATGAAATTACAATATGTTAGAAAGAAATAGGTGAGACACAGGGTGCATGCAAACAGTGAAGGGGGAAAAGAAAGCATGTGGCTTGCTAACAATATAGGAAAGTGAGCTTTCCTATGTTTTGTGTGGTTTTAAAACCTGGATCACTTTCATCATATCTGTAGCTTCAGGAAATATGAAAATTCCTGGATTTGCCATCATCTTGCAGTTTTCAGATCTAGAATAGTCATTTTCCCCTGGTTATATTGGATGTACATGAACTGTGCTATTACCAGTTGAATAATAGAGGAAGTGACGGTAGTAATAAAAAACAACAATCATGATACCATATTTACATAATGGTTAGGAAGCAATTAACCCTAATAATTACAGGAAATAACTAGGACATTACTCAATTTTATAGACACTGACAGCTTATGAAGTGTAAATAATTGCCCCCCAAAATAAGTAGGTACCCACAAGTGAAAGTGGCAAAGCCTGAATAAGAATTCTGATCTTCTGGTCCTTAGAAGGTGCTCAATAAATGTTTGAGTTAAATTTAATTCAAATATAAAATTTAGCCTGACCTAGGGGAAGTACAGTTCATAATTTGCTGGGAATAGTGGAAAGAACAATATGCAATGTGCAAGCCATAGGTTAGAAATCGGAACACTCTCCTGTTCAATTATCTGTTCTGACCTAAAAAGTTCGTTAACATAATTTAATAATAACAATATCCAAATGGATTTAATGAGAAAGGTACAGACTACATAGAAATATTTAGGGATTTTATCTAATCCTTAAATCAAATAATTGGTAATTCAACCCAATTTTCACTGCAGGCTTGAAAAAGTGCTTGTTTCAATTACCTAGAATGTATGATTGCAAGATAGCTTGACTGATACTTGAATTCAGGTATCTGAGTTTTGATCACTTCAAAGCCAATCCTTTGCAAGATGCACTCATATTCCTTTGAATCTACAATACTGCATGACAGTTTTTAAACTTCTCCATTGGAATGGCCTTTGAATCACTTTGGCATCATTCATGATGCTAAATCCCTGGCTTTTTTGATAGTTAGAAGTAAATTCATTCTGAGTCAAGTTTTAGGCACACCAACACCATTTTTGGTCATACCTAAACTTGAAAGACCGATTAAGTTAAAAATACCTGGAGTTTTTGAAAGATAAATCTTTCTTTGGCATGTTTTTAGAAACATAGTGACCTCCAAAGAAAATACTTTAAATTTATCATATATTTCAAAGCATAGTTCTGATAGGCTATTAGAAGCCATATCACTTTACCATTGGTCAAATCTCTTCCAGGGTTCATAAGCTCTACCTTCTATTTTCTCAGGTTCAGGGCAGCATCAGCCAACGGTTTTCTATCACAGGGTTCACGCTCCTTGCAGCAAGAAAGAGCTCATGTTTTCCTAAATGTCCTTTTCTCTTCTTTCTAATTTTATTTGAGCAGAAAGAAAAAACTAAATTTAAAAAAATAGCAAGCCATGCCCTGCATTTCTATAAGTCCTTTATGGTTTTTAACCAAAATAGAATATCCTCGCTATATCTAAGATAAATCGAGCTGCTGTGCTTTTTCTATAATTAATAGCTTAAAATTATTGCTTAAGTTTGCTCACTAAACTCCAAAAACTAAGCTTCTATGAAATGTTTATACCTGGTAGTTAATTCCACTCACATTAGCAAGGAAGCTTTTGGTTATAACCTTGTAAGACTTGCTGTATATTATTTTTTGTTATTTTTTTCGGGTGACACTTTTAAACAAAGAAGTAAGATTAGATTTTCCATTCATAAGTATAACATCTGAACAGATATAGCCTCACACCTAATATTTTGTAGTTGTTATTTTTAAGTCTGAAGGAAAAGTCCATTGCTAAAAGAGTAATACATTTTCCTTTTACATGCTTTCATTTACTATTCTGCTATATTTCAGGCAAATCTCTAAGTAGAAGGTGTTTATCAGGGGAAAGGAAGATAAGCAAGGATTTACCTTGCTTGTTGTCTATTCTGGTTAGGAATATCATTATTTTCCACTAAGTTTGATTCTCCCTGCTACAGGCGACAGGTGAATTTAGCACTTTGGGAAGTTTTATTTATGCTTGCAAGAAAGTAAGGCACTATTTAGTCAACTACTAATCCAAAGCAATAAAGTAGGCTTGTGATAGTTTTCAAAATTCATTAGGATAATGAAATTCTACCCGAGCTGAAAATTTGCATTGACACATCTCACATTTATCACTGCACATTTCTCCTCACTTCCATCCTCATCCTGCAATGGTCCATATTTCTAAACTAAGAGAGAAAAAAATCTCAACATCTAACATCTACTAAACTCCCAGTACTTAACACACAGCCTGGCATGTAGTAGGTTCTCTAAAACCAATGTGGTAAACGAATCTGTGCAAGATACCCTCGTGGATGTGGACAAAGAGATGAGGTTAAAGGCAAAGGTGGGGGGTGTTGAAGACAAAATGCATGAAGTTTTTCCCTACCCTCAAGGAGTTTGTAATCTGGTTAGAGAGAAAAGGCAGCATACATGTGAAAATTAATTCATTTATATCATACTTTCTCAAGAACAAAGACACAGAGAAGGAGAAGACCTTAATATGTTTAATCAATAGAAAGAAAACCACTGAGTCTGGATATAACACAGAGTAGTATTGGAGGATAGTGGGATAGGGAGATGATGGAGGGTCATAGAGGCCATGGTTAGGCATATTAAATTTCATTCTAAGGACAACGAGAAGCCACCAATGAGTTTTAGAAGGTAAATGATAATTTGTGATCTGATTTGTGTTCATCAAACACAAATTTGTGTCATTGTGGTTATTAGTTGGAGAATGGCTGGAACTGGGGTGAGAGAAGTAGCAGGGAGACCAATGAGGAGCCTATTACATTACACCTGTCAAAAGACAAATTGGATTTGAGAGAAGTCAAGTAATGCAGATTAGTATTTTATCCACAACACCAAAAGTTTTGCTGCAGTAAGGAAGCTGATCAGTTAAAAAAGTGGAAGTGGCATTGGGCTTTAAGTGTTGGCACATAATTTTTATAGATGTAAAAAAGGAAGTTAGCTTGAGTCTTATCTGTCTTATAGGGGTGGGTTTGGGGCAAGCAAGACTTTAGTTTTTGCTGGGCCAAGTGTAACTAACTAGAGGCTTGATTAGCCAGCTGAGTCTGCCACCTTGGTGGATTCAGTAAGGCACAGGTTCAAGGAATTTAACTTTTGTGTTGTTTCTGAGAAAACCCAGGCACTGTTTTTGATTATATTTATCACACCAGGAAAGAGGCAATGGTGGCTTGGTCTAGAGCAACAGAAATGGAGAAATCCAATGGGATAGTGATATATTTTGGAGCTAAAACTCTGGATTCCAAATGGATCGAATGGTGAGCACAAAGTCTTCCAGGCTTCCCTTTCTCAGAAAAATGGTACCATATTGTAATCATAAGCTTTATTTTGAACATATCAATTTCGAGATGATCTTTCACTCAAGTGGGGATTTGAAGTAAGTGGTTGGACGTGTGAGTTAGAACTCAACATAATGGTCAGGGCTGGATTCATCAGCATCCTGGAGAATTTTAAAGTAATGGGAGTGGATGAAATCAGCCAGAGAATGAATGAAAAATGAGATGAAATAAGATCTCAGGACTAAGCTGTAGGACTCTCTAACATTTATTATGCAGGCAGTTGAGAAGGAGCCTGAAAAGGAAACTGAGGGGAAGAAGACAGAGAAGTAGTAGAAAACCCTACTGGAAGTCAAGAAGAAAAGAGTTTCAAGGAAACCACTGCCTACTTTGTCAAATTCTGCTAAGCTGTCACATAAAGAATAAAATGCTATCAGCTTGGGTGAGATTGAAGTTTTTAGTAAATTTGACAAGACCAGTTTCTATGTAGTGATAGGAAGAGAAGCCTCATGGATATATTGGAGATGAAATAGACCCCAGAATCATTTAGTTCAGCCATCTCCTTTATAAACAAGAAAACTATGCCACAGAGAGGATGAGGGTCTTTTGCCTGAGAACAAACTTTGACTTGCCAAGACCATGAATACACAGCCCTTGCCAAGATCTCTGGTATAGCTGGAATATATGCCCAAATGTCTATAAAGCATGGCATGGCACAGCATCATATGACAAATTTCTTATTCATAAAGTGCCTACCAGTTCCTCTAACATGCATTAGTTGTGCAAATTCAATATTAGTAATTATTGATCTGGGGTCCACAGATCCATGGGTTTAAGAGGGACTGTATGCAAAATTATGTGCAAATACACTTTTGAGAATTAGATAGCTTTTACCTAATTCTTAAAGGGTCCTTGACTCCTCCTCCTAAAAAAAACAACAACACTACTAAGAATTTTGTTCTACATCAAATAAATTGTACAGCTCACCAAACTGAGAGACCTTCTCTGAGATCAAGCTCCTGTGAGGGCATCATTTATCATCACCCCGGACACTAAGCAACATCTGCACCACAGTCAAAGAAACTCCAAATGGCCCAGGGGCTTAATAAATCACCCACCCATCAGAGCTAGCTTTCCTCTGAGCTTTTAAAGGCTTTGATTCCAGGGAAATGTCACTTCTGGGCATGGAGCTTCAGAAGCTGATAAATGCTAAATAATCAATCAAACTGTATGAGGAAAGTACAAAGCTTAAGTGGGAGACCACACTGTGCTTTGCCTAAAGAATTGCAGCTCAGAGCACAGAGCAATATCTGACAAGGGTCCTCCTAATCCAATTTCTCAAATCAGTTCCCATCGAGACCTCCTGTTGTGGGCAAGATACAGTAGCTGGCTCTTAAGGGGTACTTGGCATTCTGATTTTTTCAAATCTATCTCAAGGTTTTCATTCCACATTGAATACTTGGGCATAGGCTTCTAGAAATGTTCGGCAAAGTTAGTGCCACCTTCTTACAAAAATATAAAGGAATTTTAGGACACATGCTTTTGCAAGAGTCAGAGGTGGAACATAGATTGGCTCTCTACATACAGAGAGCAATGGTGCTCTCCTTGTAGGATACTATGAAAGGGTCTGATGTAAAATTTCAACCTTGGATAAAATTCAGGTTCAAATCTTCAGCTGCTGCCATCCTATTTGGCCACTACAGACCCAGAGTTCATGCCTGATCAAGAATTTACTGTTTGACTGCTAGTGGAAACATGACTATCTATACCCTGAAATACTTTTCCCTAGCAGCAGTCTTATAGTCAAAATATGCAGATGTCCAAAATATTCAGTGCCTGAAGGCTTGGCAGGGGCTTGAGGCAGGAATTTTGCCCCCGATACATACTTCTCAATCACCAAATTTGAAAACCACAGATATTTACTCAGTTATGTGTCTTTTTATTTTATAATCCCCAGGATCCAAAACAGCAACAGTGCTCACCTTTTCAGAAATGTGAGCACAGAGACTGGAATAATGAACAGAGACATAAGCTTCACACCAGAGCCTGGCTTGTCTCTACAGAACAGTGGTGCTGGGTCCTGTTCTAATTATTTTGGGTGCTAATGTTGTCATTTTTATGAAGATTACAAAATCTTTCAAGGTAAGAGTAAGAATCGCTCTATTACATTATCTTCTCCCAAGCCTCTTCCTTACAAAGTTGATGACCAACTGTTTGATGTCCTCTGCCAGCCCTTTGATACCTTCCTCCTTTCACTTCCCTAAGAACCCTCTTCTTACTCACTCTGTTCTCTTTTCAAGAATGTAAACTACATACACATGTTTTATCCATTCCTTTCTAAATCCCCATTAAAATAAAAGAGATATAAAATAAGATTGCCCTATCGAGCATTGGCAAACAGAAAGGGTGCCAGCATGGGAAAAAATCTTTGAGAAACTTCTGGAAAATACAAAGATGAATGTGCACACATATAAAATGACCAATAGAGCTAGGAGAATGTGGACCAACACAGTCAAAAAGCAATCTGCTGAACAGGTCAGTGAAGTCAAGCAATCCCTGTGTTCTCCATATATTCACCTTGGCTCACAGAGAAAAAACTCATTCTTCCCATTCTCAGCAGGAAGAGTACATATTAATATTTTCTATCTTTCTCTCCAAAAGTCAGCACCCGACACTCATATTTTACTGGGTTTGAAAAGCAAGAATGGGACAGATGCTTTCTACTGCCTGGAGGAGCAGATGCTCCAGCTGCCCTGACCTCCCTGTGCAGAAGCTAACCTGGAGAGTCATCTTTCTCTTTCAGCATCTCTGTCTACAGATAGTTGGGTTCAACCAGTTAGCTTCAGGTCTAAGCTACAATTTTTTCTTAGCTTTTTCTTTGAAGTAAAATAATTTTAAAAGTAAAGATTTCAAAATAGTTTTAAATAAAAACAGTTCCCTTGTCTTTTGGGGCTTATCAGACCCTCTTGACACTTTCAATAAAGTGGATATTTGTTTCCTTTGTTCTACCAGTATTTTCTTTGTGTGTGTATGTGATGGTTAGGCTAATGTATCAACTTGGCCAGGTAATTGTGACCAGTGGTTTGGTCAAGGAAGCACTGGGCTAATTGTAATACAAGGATATTTATGGGCTTTAGTCATCAGTGAGTTTACTGCATAGATGGCTAATTACATCTACATCAACCAGGGAGCTTGTCCTCATCAATGAGTTACGTTTTATCCAATCAGTTGAATGACTTAAAGGGGGAAATGATTGCAGCATTCAGAGAGAATTTCCCAGCTCATCTTCAGACAGCCAACGTCTCCCAGAAAATCATCAAGGACCTTCATTGGACTTTCATGGGAACCCCTGGTCTGCAGCCTGCCTGTGGAACCTGGATTTGTGTATCCCCATAGTCACGTGAGAGAACTTTAAAAAATCTCATACTATTTACAGATATCTCTTGTTGATTCTGTTTCCCTAGAGAACCCTAATAAAGCTTGGTACCAGGAGTGATTCTTGAGGAATAGAATCTTAAACATGGGATGTCTGAAGTGGTTCTGGGAGTTTTGCAAATGGCTCTGTACTCTAATTGGACTCAAGGATACTAATGATTCCCTTTCCAATAATGAAGAAGCTACTAACAGTCCATGGCATGACTTGGCAATGGAGATATGCAAAATATCATCACTGGATTGCCCTACTTCCACAATTATAAGAGGCAAGGATCTGGGTGAGAGTGTTTTCAACACTGTTTTCATCAGTCACAGAAGTGCCTTTTGAAATATACCAAAAATTGGTCGGTCTTTATAAAGGGTATTTATTTGGGGTAGAATCTTACAGTTACCAGGCCACAAAACATAAAGTTCTTCCCTCACCAAAGTCCACGTGTTGGAGCAAGACAGCTGCCAACGTCTCCAGGGTTCAGGCTTCCGGGTTCCTCTGTTCCCAGGTCTGCATTTCTCTCTGGGCTTAGCTTCTGCTTCCTCCACAGGTTCAGCTGTAGACCATGAGGCTCTCTATGCTTTGTGTCTCTCCACAAGGCCAGCTGTAGACAATCGGGCGAACGGCTCACTCCAACATCAGAACTGCTTCTCAAATCTGCTTCTCTCCAATTCTCTGTCTTGCTTTTTAAACTTGAGATCACACCCACCGAGGGGTGGGGCTCAACGCCCTACTCACTGCAGTCCAGTCAATGCCCCAATCTTAAACCAATCATGCCCAGATGAACAGATGAGTTTACAAGCATAATCCAATTTATATTTTTGGAATTCATAATTACATAAAACTCAAACCATTACACTCCACCCTTTGAATTCCAAAAATACATTACAATATTCAAAAAACCTTAATTCAATAACAATTTCAAGTACAAAATCATATCACAATCATTTTAAAGAAATATAGTTTGTCTTCAGGCAAAATCCCTTCTAGCTGTAGAACTCTGAAACTTACAAAACAATTTAACTGTTTCCAATACACAAAAGAAAAGACAGAGAATACACATTTAAATTATCATAAGGAGAAATTGAGATGTTAAACATGAGTCATGGATCCTCTACAGTTCAGCAAAACTGCGGGACAAACTCCATTCCATTTCAAAGTCTGAGAGTCATTGTTAAGATGATGGTTGCTCCTCCTTGAGGCCACATGGGAACCCACCCTTTCCACAGGCTTGCCCAACAGCCATTTTCTTGGTTCCACCTTCATCAAGCATCTGGGTGTGGACCAAGCTTCAGACCTCACCCTCCAAGCGGGTTGGAGTGATTTCCCTACCTTACCCAATCTTTGGGTTAGAGCCTTAGCACCCCTAGTACAGTGAGGTGAAGACAACATTCCCCCTAACTTTTGGCATAAAGGCTCAACTATCTCAGAGGAACGAGT
Source organism: Chaetophractus vellerosus (assembly GCA_004027955.1). Lineage (NCBI taxonomy): Eukaryota > Metazoa > Chordata > Mammalia > Cingulata > Chlamyphoridae > Chaetophractus > Chaetophractus vellerosus. The sequence continues at coordinate 21,587 of PVKH010005112.1, forward strand.
TGGCCACCTGGCCTTCTCTAACTTTTGGCACACAGGCCCAAACTTTTCAGAGCAACTAGTTGACCACCTGGCCTTCCCTCATCCATGGGGGACAGGAGCAACCCTCTCAGACCTATGGGGTGCTGACCTTAACTGCTCTAATCTTTGAGGAATGTGCTCCACCCTCCCTGTGGAGGTGGCAAAACTCTCCCAGATCATCAGATGGGAACATCCACCCTTTTCAACCTCCCAGGCAAACTCATCCTCTCTGGACACGTGGGTGGGGTTCCTCCCTTGGCCCAAGGGGATGTCTTGATTCCAGATCTCAGCTTCCATGGTTTTCTCCTTAAAGCTGTTTCTCCTTCAATGTATCCTTTCCATGTCCTTTTTAGCCCAAGTGAACAGTGGTTTTGTTCATAGCTCCCTCAAAAACTTTGTTGGTTTAGCATGCAGAAAGCAGGGGTCCAAGCCATCAGACAGTTAGACCTTCCACAAGTCTTTCCTAGATAACTGCATCCTCAATTCTGATTTACAATTTCCAGGTTTAGCTAAATCTTCAAATGGGGCACTTTGAATTGGACACTTAATTTCCACAAAGTTGGAAGTTCTGGAATCAGTTTCTGTTTTCTTTGTGCCCAAAAGTTCAGTCCTTAGTGTATTTCTTTCATCTAGCATTTTGCTATAAGCTACAAGGAGAAGCCAAGCCACATTCTCCAGGTTTACTTTGGAAAGTGCTTCAGCTAAATGCTCAGGTTTGCCGTTTTCAAATTCTGTCTTCCCTATAACACCAGGAGTTAATCTTGCTAAGTTCTCTGCAACTTTAAAACACAGATCGTCTTTCCTCCAGTTTCCAATAATAGTTTCATCATTAACTTCTAAGGCATCATAAAAAGTCTCTTTAGCGTCCATCTCACAATTGTTTCCTTCTAAG
>PVKH010005113.1:0-22497 GCA_004027955.1 Chaetophractus vellerosus
TTATTATTTTTTTAATTTATTTTATTTATTTGGTGGGGGGACCTGGGAATTGTCATGGATGATGCTGCAATGGAATATGTAGGCTAGTTTGTATGATCATGTATCATTCGAAACTGTATGGGAGAAAGGGTAGTCTACAGCCTGAACTGTGATCTATGCCTGATGGCAAAGCCCCAAAATGTGTATATCTTTCAGAGGCATTATGCCACACTTAGGGATGTGCATGTGGGGGGTTGTGGGAGGGTGGGGGGGTGGCATATATGGGTACTCCTGGAATCTCTGTGTAACATTTATATAATCAATGTATCCTAAAAATATTTATAGATATATAAAAAATAAATAATTTTAAAAATAATTTAAAAACAATAATAATAGTAAGCAATTACATAACACTCATGTCCCAGATAGTGTTCTAGATGTTTTACATATATTTAGCAACATATACCCCACAGTAGTGCTATGAGGATAGTACTACTAATAGTACTCCTATTAATATTAGGAAAGTACTCATTTTACAGATTAAGAAATTGAGGCACAGAGAGGTCTCTTGGCTTTCCTTAAGGGGATCTGTAGCTATTTACAGGGGTGACTAGGGCCAGGCTAGATAGCTCAGTGGATAAAGAGCGCGCTGGGAAACCACATGGGAGGCCCCGGGTTCGGTTCCCGGGGACCTCTCCTAGCGGGCAGACCGCCTTGAGAATGGCAAGCCGCCATGGGCGGGCCAGAGCCGCCGTAGGCAGGTCAAAAAGCTGCCACGGACAGGGCAAAAGCCGCCTCAGGCAGGGCAGGTCACCTGCGAATGGAGCGCAGCCAGCCACCCGCAAACTGAAGCAAGAGCCGGCCGTGAATAGAAGCAAAAGCCGCCCACAAGCAGGGAAAGCCACGCCTATGCAGTGACCAAGTCTCGGCGCGTCGCCGCAAGGGGGGGGAAGGGGAGATATGTAATAAAATAAATCTTTACAGGGGTGACTATTCAGAAGACAAAGAAATATAAGCAGGTTTAGAAGGGTCATTTTGGTGGACTTATAGAAGTCATGTGATAAATAGAGATTGGGCCCAAATTCATCTCACAGGGAACCTAGTGTGTCCATGGGTTAATTATGTGGTTATTTCCCCAGGTCTTGGACACATATTTGGAATGAACATTTCTTCAGATGACTACACATTGGCTCCAAAGGAATGAAAGCTATTATGTTAGAAGGGTCCCGTCAAAGCCCCTCGAGGTATGTTTCCATTGCAAAATATTAAATGAAAAACAATACAGCATCCTTGGGGGAAAATGCAAGGATTAGAGCCACCCTCATCGATGGAATAAAGATTATCACTATCCCAGTTCCATTTATCTTGTTTGTTTAACTGATGCAAAAACCAATTAGATCTTTTATAACAACTATAGATTATTGTAAATTTAATTGGGAAGTCACAAATATTGTAGCATCTATTTCAGATTTGTTATCTTTGTTAAAGCTAATGAGCACAGTCCTTTGGCTGGAAAGGGTTTTTCTCCATATAAATTAACAACAATATTAAAAGCAGTACACTTTAACTTGTCAGGCACAGCAGTGTGCATGTTTGGCCTTTCTTCCACTCTTCTGCTTTGCCATAATACTTTCTATGGAATCTTCATGATGTGGAAATCTCAGGAAATCATGTTGGCCCAATAAATTTATGATATCATTCCAAATGACCCTCCTGTGCACAAAATTGCAAGTATCCTATGCCTCCTTAAGGTATAAACCTGACATTGGATAAGAAATAAAACCCATGAAATTTCAGGGACCTACAATATCCATGAAAATTTCCAGCATCTGCTCATGTAGAGCATGTAATGTTATCTCCACTAAAGTGAAAATAAGGCACTACACCTGTACAAAATAGGCACAACTACTGAGCTAATTTGGATTTGGAATTCAACGTATAACTTATTTGGTTAGGTTTCTCCAGCCTATTTACCAGTTAACCCATGTGACTGCCAGTTTTGAAGAGGACTCACAGAAAGAAAATACTCTGCAGCAAGTCCAGCCTGCAGTGCTCGCTATCCTGCACATGGGTCTTAGGTACCAACAGATCCAATGATGTTCAATGTGTTAGAGTAAATAGGGGTCATTTATAGACCCTCTGAAAAGTCCCAACAGGAAAATCACAGCAAAGCATCCTAGGGCTTTGGTGCAAAGTCACATCTCTTTCTGCTGTAACTAATTTCATTTTTTTTTTTTTTTCCAAAGATTCATCCACCTCATTACACATCTCCCCTTCCCCCCCGTTGCGGCGACGCGCCGAGACTTGGTCACTGCGCAGGCGCGGCTTTCCCCGCCTGTGGGCGGCTTCTGCTTCCATCACGGCCGGCTTTTTCAGTTCGCGGGTGGCTGGCTGTGCTCGATTTGCAGGCGACCTGCCCTGCCCGCGGCGGCTTTTGCCTGTCCGTGGCAGCTCCTTGCCCTGCCCACGGCGGCTCCGGCCCGCCCACGGCGGCTTGCCACCCTCAAGGCGGTCTGCCCGCTAGGAGAGGTCCCCGGGAACCGAACCCAGGGCCTCCCATGTGGTCTCCCAGCGAGCTCTTTATCCACTGAGCTATCTAGCCGGGCCACTAATTTCATTTTGAGAAACAAAATGAAACCCCAGAATGCCAATGGGATCTGATAAAGACTGAATGCACGATCATGGGGCACTAACTGATTATGTCACCTGAGCTGTCTATTATAAACTGGGTACAATCTTATCTACCAATCCAGAAAGTTGGATGAAAACAGTAGTATCAATTCTTTATCAACTGGAATTTGTATGTACAAGATTAAGCCCTAATACTGAATTACCAGGAATTTTCATGAGTATGGGGCTCAGTCTTTTAGAACACTGACTCCTGCTGCATTGCTTCCCTTCTTGCCAGAAGGAAGGAATGATCGAAGACCAGATTATGAAGAAAGAAAAAAACTTGAGCTTGGTTTACAGATGGGTCTATATGAAATACTAGCACCAGCTGGAAGTGAACCATACTATAACCCAAGTCGACAGAAATTTGGACAGTATACCTGAATGCACACTTTGTGCAGAAGGAGTCGAGTCAAGAGGTATGGCCATATAATGATTCATGGGAAGTAGCTATTGTTTTTACCATGTGACTTGTAAATGTCTGCAAAAGGCATATACGGATGGACCTCCTAGAATGGACAAAGGTGGTGGGAATACTTGTGGTCATGTGAATAATTACTAAAGGTTATCCACTTCAGGGAAGGTTGTCAATATTAAGATGAACAAGAAAACTTCTCCTATGGATTGCCAGTCAACCTCTTTCCTCATCTACCTCAGGGTGTACTCAATATTCCCATGTATAAATTGGTAATGGTGCTGGGAAAGGAGGTGATGCATAGGCTCCTAGGCTCAATAATTTGGACTTCTCTTCACCAAAACTGACCTGCCTAAAACTAGAAATGAGTGCCTTAACTGCCAAGACTAGAGGTCCACACTGAGCCCTTCATATCTTTCATGTCCTGTTGTGGAAAACTATATTATATCAGATATTCTAAGACAGAAGAGTTATTACATTGGGCACCTTCTATCATAGAGAGGGCACAAAATTTTCATCACTTATAACATAACTTATTCTAGATATGGATTTGCCTTCTCTCTCTGCTATGCATCTGCACCATTATCTGTGAACAAATAGAATACCTCATCCACCATTATGGCATTTCCAAACAGTATTCTTCCAACCAACAAACTAATTTCAATGTAAGGAAAATGTGGCAATGAGTTTATGCCCACAAAAGCTATTGCTCTTTCCATGTAACATAATTCCTAGAAGCAGTGGCCTGACGGAATATTGGAATCACTTACTGAAGTTTTCTCACCATTTTGTAGACAATATCTTCTGAAGTTGTAATATTTTTCTGTAGCATACAATATATGATTTATATATCTGGTGCATTTTTTCCAAAACCAGAATACAGGTGTCCAGGAACTAAGGAGAAGAAGCAAGTGTGAACCCTCTCTCTATTATACCTAATAACCCACTCAGGTTTTTCTTCCCATCCCCACAACTTGGGGTCTGTTGGTCTTGAGTTCTAGCTCATAAAATATGTACACCAGAAGAAACAACAATGGTTATGACTTCACATGGTATGGTGGATTTCTCATGCCATGATGCCACTGAACTGACAATTAGTAAAGAAGAGTCATTTCCTGTGTGGTGAATTATCAAGGGAAATGGGCATTTTTCTACATACTGGGGAAGACTATGTTTGGATCCTTGGAATTTTCTGGGGTAATTTTAGTACTACCATGTTTGATAGTTAACAACATTGGAAGACTACAACAGCCCAAAAAAGACAGTGTTCCAGGAACAAAGGTTTGGATCATCTCACCAGGGAGAACCAACTCAAGTGGTGGTTGAGGGCAAAGGTTACATGTACTGCATCATAGAAGAATGACGTGGATGAACTCAGCATCAACAATAGCCTCCTGACCAATTACAGAAATGAAGACTGTGGCTGTGATGGATGTTTTAATGTACATATTAACCAATTATCTCCTACTTTGTTCATAGACAATGAGACTATAAGATGCTACTTGTAGACTAGATGTAAAGGTCTCTGGATTACCTGGAGTGCACAGACCTGATGCAGGCATAATGAATGACAGGATTGTGGCCGCTTTGCTGGAAAGAGGTCAAGTGTTGCCTTATGTTACGTGGAAGCCTGAATTTGGTAAAAGAGTTAAACATGTCTAGAAGGCAAAATGGATGATGAGGAGCATATTGGAAGCTTAGGTGAAAGATACCAGGTCTGGGCCTATTTGTTCCCAGATACATTTCTTGCACTTATGTTCAGTTTTGGGGCAGGGGAGGGTCAAGGGAAGTGATAATCCTGAACACTGAATTCCCTAGGCTTTCCTATCCACAGAAGATAAGAAGACAAGATAAATAGATAAAGCAGTATATTGCTCCTTCCCACCCCGATTTAGGTGTCACCTCTGGCAGTAGCAGCAGTATCCTGTCTGTGGCTCCAGATTCTGCAAGACTGGCTTGCCTTGTTGATTGCAGTTTTCTCCAGGTGACCCTATCCCTTGGGTTCCAGTAACACCAGGTCCTCTTTTTATCCATCAAGTCTAGGGATGTTAGTGGCATCATGCTGTTGCTAATCTCAGGGCTTCCTCAATATCTGTTTGGATTCCCAGTTTTTCATCACTTTGTGGTACCAATTCCCTGCATTAAATAGCTTTTGCTGTAAATGCATAAAGAAGGTTTTATTTTCCTAGTTAGACTCCTTCTGACACAGGATGCTTACTGTTCTCATAAAAATTCAGATGTCATTAACTTGCCCCACTGTTATGCATGAGTTGCCTTAGTAAATTTTATGCCTTTGAAAAGAGCATCTGTGATTTTTAATTATCTAATTAAAGGTTTCTCAACCTAAGCATTACTGACATTTTTGGCTGTAATTCTCTGTGGGGGACTGCCACATGCATAGTACAATATTCAGCAGCAACTCTAACATCTACCCACTATATGCCACTAGCATCCCCCACCCACAATTTGTGACAAAGAAAAACACCTCCACAAATTATCAAATAAACCCTACAGGAAAATTTGACCTCTATTTAGAACCAGTGCTCTAACTGAAAAGCTGGTAAAAACAATACAGTTTGTTTCTCCTTTTAAGAAAAGATTTATATTTGAACTGATCAATTTCTATTATGTTCCAGTGTGGTTATTACATTCTATCTCTATAGATGTGATTTCATCCAGTCATAACTGATCATTTTAATTCACTATACACATTCAGTCACTTGCCAATACAAAATTCCCATCCTATATGAACGAAATATTGCATATTAGAGCATAAAGATGTTTCAAAGGCATTCTAAACCTTGCATGGGCATGGACATCTTTTCTTATCTATTTACTCATTCAATCTGCATTTATGATTTTCTTCAACCCATATTCATTAACTTTTTTCAAAGTATTAGTCTCCTTCTTTGCACATGGATGAGAAATTTAAGGATGACAAAAGGAGTTCTCCCTGTCCATCCTAACTGAGCATAAAAGCATGCAGGGAAAGACTGTACCCTTTCTGGGAATGACAGGAGAGGGTTTTCTCAAGTCCCATGTTAATCAATGAAGACTCTCTCTCCCTTAAAAGTATATGTTACTAGAGACACTGATCAATGCCTCAGGCAATTAAGGTGGACTGAGATCCCATCCTGAGCCACAGAATCATTGGGCAATCTGTTGATGCCAATGGGGACTTTGGAAACAGGGAATCATTGTCATATAAAACTATCTGGATGTAGTAATGCAAATATAGCCACCTGACTCACTTTGCTTTCTATTTCTCTCCTTACATGAAGGTGAAGGCATAGTTCTCTTTTGCGATTCATTGAAATCAGTTACCTTTTCTATACTTCAGACACAGATCTTTATATTCAGTTATCATTTTGGTAATTTTGTGATTTATAAACTGTCATATCCCCAAAAATAAATGTTTTGTTCCTAAATGTGTTCTAAACTAGATAAAATTTGAATTATTCTACAGTCTTGTCTAGAATACTCATGGGATTCATTTCAGTTACATAAAACAGGAATTGTTGATATAGTATCTAGTCTCTGTCTACTGTTCTTTGCTTTTTTGTTCTTGTTTTACATATAATAATTCATGATAAAATGTATTCCATTGTAAGTTCACTGACTTAAATTCTCTATGTTCGAACCTTTTGAATAGTGTTGACATGAGGAGGTGGATGAAGATGATGAAGAAGCTGCTACGGCCATGTAGCTACTTAATAAACATCATAAAATTATCACCAGTGTTATTAAAATATGTGGGTGTATATTCAGTGGCATTTTTATAAGTTAGCAACCTATTCATTGAGAATAGAAAGAAATTAGCAGTGGGATGCAGAACTACTTGACAGTGAGAAATTCCTTAACCAGAGGGTCCTTAAGGGATAGTTAAGAATCCCCAGCCAGCAAGGATTTCAAAATTAGACAGAATGTGGCAGGGATTCCATCTATGCCATAGAAAAGTGAAACAAGTGCAGTTAAAACAGGCATACCCAAAATTGTGTCTCTTATGATTGTTTCACCTGTTTTTCCAGCTCTTTATCTCCCTATACTTGCTCCTTCCCCATTACCTTCCAGAGTGCTTTCTTCACATCCTTATTCCTTAGGGTGTATATCAGGGGGTTGAGGGTGGGTGCAAGGATCATATAGAGTACCGCAAGCACTTTGCTCTGGTCCTGGGAGTAGTTATCCTTTGGCTGTAGATACAAAAACATAATTAGACCATAGAAGAGTGAGACTACCATCAGGTAGGAGGCACAGGTCCCAAAGGCCTTTTTCCTTCCCTCTGCTGAGTGCATTTTCACTACTGCCCTGGCGATGTTCACATAAGAGGCCAGAATGATGGAGATGGGCATGCCTAGGATGATTAGTCTGGTGATAAACTCTTGGACTCTGTCGGGCCAGTACCCATACAGGAGAATTTAACAATGATCAGCAGCTCACCGAAGAAGTGGTCCATATGCCGGTTTCCACATCAAGGCAGCGCCATGGCCATTGAGGACTGTAGGAAGGAGTTGGCAAAGCCAGAGGACCAGGAAGCTGCTGCCAGGAGGTGACACAGCCTGGGGTGCATGATTGAGGCATAGCGCAGAGGCCAGCAAACTGCAACATAGCGGTCAATGGCCTTCACTGCCAGGAGCACACACTCGGTCGAACCAAGTGCCAAGGCCACCCAGTTCGAAACATGCAGCCAGCATAGCTGATCTTCTTGCTGCCTCCCCCCATGTTCACCAGCATCTGGGGCACAATGCTGGTGGAGAAGCAGAGATCAAGCACAGAGAAGTTTCTGAGGAAGAAGTACATGGGTGTGTGGAGTCGAGCATCCAGAATAGAGAGTAGGATGATATCTACGTTACCCACAAGTGTTATGGTATAAAATGTCAGGACAAAGAGGGAGAGAATCAGCTCCAAGTCAGGCCTCTCAGAGAAGCCCACTAAGATGAAATCCCCACCTGTGCTCTCATTGCTTGTTTCCATCTCCTAGTCAGCACCTATCACTGAGGGAGCTCCTACACCATCTGGAGTGGGATGTATATGTAAAATGTGGGTAATTAGCATATGCAATGAATTTATTAGACAAATATAACCCCATAGTATGTGACCAAAATTCTACTTTATTTTTTATTCTTCCTCTACTTTCAAGCTTGTTTCCTCCTGCCATTGAAAGAAAATTCCAGCAGGCACATGACCATCATCTCCAGATGGCCCCTGCCAGGCCAATGAAGAATCTGCAAGTGTCTATGCTTTTTGTTGCAAACTATTTCATGTTCCTCTTGAAAGTAGGCTTGTCATATATTATAAATCTGAATTATATGAATGTGGTAAAGGCATGGTGATTAATATGAACGTGGCAAACACAGATGGGTGGAGAAGAGAGCTCAATTTTTCATTTCCTTTGATCACCTTAGTCTTGCAATATTAGAATAACCTGCTTTGATAAAAAAATAACTGGCATTCACTTTTTACTTTTTAATATTATAGTTGACCTCACGATGACACTAGAACGAAGTCAGAGAAGATATTAATATCCTCTTATTATAATTGGGGAAATGATTAAGTAGCTTATATTACATGGAATAGCGTATAAATTGTAGAGAATTCGGTAATCTAGCTATAATTCCTTTCTGTTTTCTTCCACACAATATCTTCCCTACAAGAACTGTTCACATTCTCTACTGGGAGAATGAGGAGATAAAAGTGGTGGTGGTGAAGGAAAAAGGATTAATTGGAATAAAAGGAGTTAATCCATCAGGGAGTTGGAAGAGACTGCAGAAATTGGATAAAACAAAGACTCAATGATGATTCTAAATTTGAAATAATCAATGATGGGTGAGTTTACTTAACGTTTCATGTTTTGAATAATAACTCAGAGAACCTTGATAATGTAATGTAGATTCTAGAATACTGGACATGAAATAAGAATAAATCCTCATTCAACCATTACAATTTATCACTAGATAAGTAATAATTAAGGTAGTAATAGAGATAATGCTAATATTTATCAAGTGCACTGTAAATGCTTAACAGTATGAAAAATGATTTACATGTTTTGCCTCATTTTATATTCATCCATAGTCTCTGAGATTGTTATTATCACTGCTCCATTTTACAAAGTAGTAAAGTGGAGATTACGGAGACATAGTTCTAAAGCCAAAGGCCACAACCCCATTATTTGGTAAAAGTAGGACTCAAAAGTTGGAATTTGCAGATCCCAAAGCTCATGAGTAGAAAACTACCATACAACATTGTCTGTTGATATATAAGATAACATTTGAGGGAGCTCTGCATATTAAACCTTTGTAATTTATCTCCAAGTTTCTGCAGCATAGCAAGCACTCTAAATGATGGCTCAGTGAAAAGAAAAGGTGGAGTTGCCAGAGTTATGTTGTCAACAAAACCACTGCCAATCCTGATAATTCAGAATTTTGGAAAGAGAAGAGTAAAATCCAAGTGTTCATCCAAAAGGTCATTTTAAATTCTGAAATGTATTCTTAAATTAAAAAAAAAATTCCTGGAACTTTGAAAGCATTAACAACCCAATGTTATGCTAACGTAGGGTCTGAATTGGGCACTTATGAGCAAAACTGTGTCTCATCTTTTCAGATATTTCTAGATAACACTTAGCAACTACAGATTCAAAGCAAAGAAACACAACTTACCTTTGTCATGTTCTTTATTATCCATTTAAAGTCCTAATATGGGGCAAGAGATGTGAAATTTGGGGGGACAGAATAAGGGAAGTTACTCTATGGTCTTTCCAAGACACATGGGTCTCATCACCGCCTAAGCAGCCCAGACCTACAACCATGTGTTCTCTTTGCCAATATTACTTATCAAGCTTTCAAACTATAAATCTTATCTTCCACAACAGCAAATTAGGACCAGGGAAATGAACTGGGATTCAGCAAAACTGCAAAGGCCTTCCTTTGCTTCCTATTACTATTCCTGCTTCAGCCCACAGATTATTTATCTCACTCTCAGAAATGCTTTTGAGCACCCAAATAGAAACTTTATCCTCTTCTCCAATTTTTCCCTTCAAAAGTAGAACAAGACATCATGCTACCATCTTATGAAAAAGGATATGCAATCGATTACAGGGAGATTCATATCTAGTACACCCAAAATATATGAGTTAAATCAATTTCTGGCACCTCTCAGCTGAGAATCTGTCCACTGTGCCCAAGGAACCAGAATACTATGTCTAACCAAGTGGTGGGGAGTTCTTTTGGTCAGTCCAAAAGACCAAGCTTATTATTGCAGAAAGCTTTTATACTAAGTGCCCTGGGATCTTTGAAAAGGGTAACCTTATGATACAAATCTGCAAACAACTGTTAATTCGTTTACTCTGCAGAAACATCTCTGAAAAAGTGCCCCAAAGTGATCAATTAGTGCAAAAAAGTGAAGAACCCTGGAGAGAAGTGGTAAGTTAGCAAGGGGGATGAAGTAGTTAAGGCTCTAATGCCTTTCTTTACATTTCTCCTGATCTTTAAAATTTTTCAGGTGAAAGAACATTTTATTAAATGCTTAGTAGTATTTAAAAGGTAATCAGTAGTAATTAAATGGTCATTAAAGCTCAATTAGAAGGAAGAGTAACCTCTGCTGGTAATAGGAAAGGAAGAACCAAAAATAAAAGATGTCAGACTCCTTATATGGAAAATATTTCAGGGTTTTATTGTATATAATAATAATAATAATAATAATAATAAGGATTATGGTATTTATAGTGGTGATTCTTGACTGAATTTGCCAAAAATAAGGTTGAGAGGAAAAATCACTAAAATAAAACTAGATTGCAAAATTTCTGTTATGTCATTTAATTTACACATTGACTCTTAGCATGCTTTTATTCTCATACAACTAGTTCCACTGGATTAAGAATAGGGAGATAATATTCACTATCCATGCAAACACCTAGGTTAAAAAAATAAGCTGAACTCAGTCAATTAAGTACATAGTTTCAGTTTAAGAAATAAAAATCTGAGCTAAACATAGCCTTACCATATGGTACAATTATCATGCTACTAGGTATTTACTGAAAACTTTTGTACACACAAAAACCAAAGGGGGAAATATTAAACAAGATATAGTTTTTAAAAGTATTTATTTTAATTATTTATCCTTCCCATTCTGCTGTGCTCACTGTATCCATTTGCTGTGCATTTTTCTGTGTCTGCTTGTCTCCTTTTGTTGCGTCACTGTGCAGTGCCAGCTCACTGCACTGCGAGGGCTGGCATGCGTTCACCAGGAGGCCCTGGGAATCGAACCCGGGGATCCCGGGGCCTCCCATATGGCACAGGGGAGCCCAACCACTTGAGCCACCTCTGCTTCCCCAAAATAGAGTTTTTATGACTAAGAGATTTCAAAGTGAGTGGGAGGTCATTCCATAGGTTATCCTTAGGTAGGTGTAAGCCAGATGTAGCTGCCACAGTAAACAAAGCCTCATACAAAAGTGCTCCTAAGGGCATTAGGGACATCTGGCCACATCAGGCAAACCATATGAAAGCAACAACCCCTCAGTGGGGTCTAACTGTAAATATCTGAAAATCTATTTGCCCAATATAACATAGTTATACTCATTTATAAATCCCCCAATTATGATTCTTCTACTTCTTTTATTTTTATGATTTTTAATTTACCTGCTAAGTGTATTTCTCACAGGTTTAAAGACTTCAGATTGCTCCTATGCCAGTTAAACCCTACAACACAAAAGATGTGGCCAACTCTCCAGTTCTTTGGGCCCATCCTAGACAACAAACAAAATGATGACAATGGACCAGACCCATACCAAAAGCAAGGATTATCTTTGACCGCAAGCAAAACAATTCTATTCCTCTACCCCACTATATCTATATCCCTTTGTAGGCTGAAGCAGAGTGGACATTATACCAAATCACTCAACACTGAGGAATGAACAAAAATAAGTGGGGAGTGTAACCACTGACTAATGAAGATTTACTGTTACTGTAGTTATTATGTTGTGTTAACTGAGTAACTTATCACATTGATATAAAAAATAAAGTTACACTTTTTTTTAAATGAATGAGCTATCAATCCATGAAATCATGGATGAATCTCAAATGCACACTGCTAAGGGAAAGAAGCTGATCCATTTTACATTCCAAAAGCAGGTCTTGCTTGAAAAGAAAGTCTCATGGAATCTTTAGATGCAACAAAAAGTCTTGGTATGGCATCCACCACCTAACTACTTTGGAGACTGGTACTTGGATTTGAGAGTTCAAATCCTAATAAGAATAGTATAGGTTTTGAGAATCCTGCTGTCACTGTTGATTAGCACCAAAGGACTTGTAAAAGGCAGACAGAAGACACTGATGGCCTGTAAGGTAAAACTGTTCAATACAAATAACAAGACTAAAATGAAGAAATAATTGCCTAAAGAAATGAAAACAAAATCTGCCACAAGGCAAAACCTCATAGTTTGTGAGGTTTTACTCTTTGAGGAGGATTTCTGATTGTGCTTGTTCTTGTGCAATACTTGAAATTTCTTTCATGTCTGTACAAGAGAACCAGACATAGTCCAGACCATGGAGAACATAAAGAGAAGATCGAAGTAACTATGTTTCTTTAAAAATCAACATTATTATCAGCTAATAAATAATCCTTCATAGCCCAATAAGAGAATTTTTATAGCCACACTATTTTGTAAGTCTGGGGTGTTAATTAGTATGTTGATTGTTCAAAAGAAGAGAAAAGTAGGGGGAAAAAAACACATGCTTTGGTTTCATCCATGCTCATCCATGATATATTTCTTGAATATATCAAGAAAGCATGCTGTTCAGACAGAAAGTCCCTGTACCACTTGAGGAATTTATATCACTGCTACTTTACACCCAAAATCATCCAGAACATGCTTAAATCCAAAAGAGGTATATACTTACACACAGTCCCTGGGGTTCCCCTAAAATGAGAATTATAGTAGCAAAAGTGAAATGGGTTCAATACTTCAATGTGAACTTCTGATAAATATGAATTAATGAAATATTGGTATAGATAATAATAATTAATGAGTTGCCCTCTGTATTAGTCAGCCAAAGGGATGCTGATACAAAGTACCAGAAATCTGTTGACTTTTATAAAGGGCATTTATTTGGGAGTAAATGCTTACAATTATAAGGCCCTAAAGAGTCCAACTCAAGGCTACTTTCTCACCAAAGTCTGTTGCCACATGTTGAATCAAGATGGCAGGCAATCTGTGCCTGGTCTCTCGGCCTTCTCAGCTGCTCAGCTGCACTGTTTGCTTTGGCTGTTAACTATCAGGTAAATGGTTTCTCTCTCTTCCCAGGGCTTTAGTTGTTTGAGTCTTCTTTCTGTCACACAGTAGGACCAAAATGATGAAGTTCTCTCCTCTTCTGTGTCTTCTTCTAAGTGTCCTCTTGAGTGAATGTCCATTTATATCAGCCAACCAAGGGGGTGGGGACTCAACTCTGAGTCACACCCTACTGACATGGTCAAACCAAAGCCCTAATCTTAACAAGTAATATAATCAAGTCATGTCAGCTGAATCTAATGCATTCAAAGGGTATCACACCCAGAGGAACAGACCAATTTACAAACATAGTCTCTATTTTTGAGATTCATAAATAAACTCCAACTGTCACACTATGCAAAACCAGTATAAATGTGAGAAAATGACATCACTTGTAATCACTATATTGGTGATATTGTTAGACAGTAAATATGGGAAAATATGAACAAAAATGCCCAAAATAGAATTAAAAATTATCAGAAATAATGGATAGTATTATGCTTCTGTCTATGATGGAGTAATTTTAGAAGGAAAATGCTCCCAACTAGAAATGGTAAAAATAAAACACACACACACAAAAATATTTGAGTGGATTGTTGATGACTAATTTGAAAGACCAAGATCATGGAGTGGAAGGAAAACACAGCAGTAGTCTAGTAATCTATCAGCAAGCAACCCTATGGAAGATGATGCCAATCACTGATATAAGACAAGAGACTGACAGACAGAGGGTCTCCTCCAAAGGGCAGAGAAGCCAAGAGAACCTCTGGTAACCTTAATACAGCCAGAGATAAAACTTGAGGTCAGTCTCCTAAGACATACAGGACATGAGGGTCAAATTTCCAGATATCAGATAGTCCAGAGAAGCAATCCTGAAACTTTCACCTTAAGGCTTAGCTATATTCTTGCAGAGTATAGGAAAAGAGAATAAAGAGCTGAGTACAGTCAATGAACATTACAGAAAACTGTTTGCCAGTCCCATGGTACTCAGGAGTCAAATTTTGAGGTTGGCATTCATTAAGAAAAAGGAGCTTAAAAAAATTAGTGTCTCTTATTGGTCCTTTGGAAGGCTACAACACGATAAGGTTAAATCAAAGGTACACAGAGCCTGTAAAATGTTCACCCAGTCCCATTTATTTATTTAGTTCTGTCATCTGTGGTTTATGGTGTCAGCTAAGAAACTATTGCCTTGTCCAAGGTCATTAAAATGTTATACTTTTAGCTATTATACTGAGGGTTATGATCCATTTTGAGTGAATTTTTGCATGTGGTCTGAGGTAGGAGTCCAACTGCATTCTTTTTCATGTGGATATCCAGTGTCTCAGCCATATTTGTTGAAAAATCTTTTCTTTCCACCATTGAATTGTTCTGGCACCCTTGTCAAAAATCATTTGATCATAAATGTATGGTTTTATTTCTGGACTCTCAATTCTATACCAATTATCTATATATCTATCCTTAAGTAGGTAACACACTCTCTTGATTACTATGACCTTTTAGTAAATTTTGAAATTTTTAAATTAGTAAGTATGAGTCTTCCAAGTTTTTTGTTTTTCAATATTGTTTTGGCTATTATGGATCCTTGAGTTTCCACATGAATTTTAGTTAAATCTTTTCAATTTACAAAGAATCCAGATAGAGTTCTGATGTAGAATGCATTGAATCAGTAGATCAATTTTAGGAGTACTGACATATTAACAACATTAAATCTTCCTACCCATCAATAGGGATGTCTTTCCATTGTGAAGGTTTTCAGTAAATTTTTTTCAAAAAGGTTTGTATTTTTAAATACAAATTTTGTAATTCTTTTGGTAAATATATTCCCAAGTATTTAATTATTTTTTTATGTAAATGAAATTATTTTCTTAATGTTTGGGTTATTCATTGTTACTGTAGCAGTTTGATATTTTTTATGAATTCCAAAAATAGATATTGGATTATGTCTGTAAACTTGTCAGGCTAAGGTTTCACTTTCACTTGATTAAATTATGATTAGGGCTTTATTGGGCCACATCAGTAGGGCATTCAGTCCCCACCCCTTGTTGGGCAGGGATTCACAGTGAAAGACATGGCAAAGGACAGAGTTGAGAGTTTTTGGATGCTGGAACCCTGGGAAGTAAACACACAGTAGAAGAACACAGAGGAATAGAGATGCCTCCTTAGACATGGCAAAGCACTGGGGAGAGAGACAAGCCATTTGCCTGATAGTTTGCAGCTGCAGACACCAAAGCCCTGAACAGCTGAGCCCAGAGAGAAATGAGCCCTGAGAGAGGGATGAGACTTATCCCAGCCTTCAGCTGATATTGGAAGAAGGTAGGACTACAGAGCCTTCAGAGGAAGAAGGAGGCTGAACCCTTGCAGGCATTGGCGGCCATCTAGCTCCAATAAGTGGCAACAGTCTTTGGTGAGGGAAGTAATTTATGCTTTATAGCCTGGTAACTGTAAACCTCTTCCCCAAATAAATACCCTTTATAACTGCCAACAGGTACTTTGCAACAGTACCCCTTTGGCTGACTAATACATTTAATGTATAGAAGAATGACAAGGTTTTTAAAAAATGTTTTATTGTAGTAATAGGTATAAAACTCAAAAGTTCCCACTGTAATCACTTACAAGTGTATAATTCAGTATGACGGATTTTTCATATTACTCATTTTTTTCTGGAAACTTGCTGAGCTCAATTATTATGAGTCTGTTTGATTTCTTAGTATTTTCTATATAACAGATCAAGTCATTTGTAAATAGAAATTATCTACTTCCTTTCCATTCTAGATTCCTTTAATTTCTTCTTATTGCCTAATTTCCCTGGCTAGGACCTCCAGCATAATGTTGAATAGAAATGGTGAGAGCAGATATCCTTGTACTGTTTCTGATCTTAAAGAGAAAGCTTTCAGTCTTTCACCATTAACTCACATAGTAGCTTTCAATTTTTTATAGATGTCCTTTATCAGATTGAGTAATTTCCCTTCTATTCCTAGTTTGTTTGCTTTTTAAAGGTTTTATCATGAAAAGGCATTGGAATTTATCAAATGCTTTTTATGCACCTATTCATATTATTATGTGTATTTTCCTTCCACCAGTCATGAACCAGTTCCATTTCTGATTAGTTTATGGTGATATGCCCACACATTCTTCCCAAGAGACAATTTGTGAATTCTGTCTGAGAATATATATCATCATCCAGAAATTTTAACATATTTTCTTGAAAAACTGTTCACATTCAATAGGGAAAAAATTAGAAAGTGTGTGAAGAAACAGGACCAGGAAGAAAAAGAGACAATAAAATATGATGCTCACATGGCCTATTTGTTATCAGCTAGGAAATTTAAAATAACTGTGATTAATATGTTCAACAAAATAAATGACAAAATAGAGAATAGATAATTTCACTAGGAAAGTAAAACACATAAAAATACTGAAATGAAAATTCTAACATTGAAAATGCAGTAAGGGAGCAGATATGGTTCAAGCAGTAGTGCACCCACCTCCCACACAGGAGGTCTTGGGTTCCATTCCTGGTGCCTCCAGAAAAAAAAACAAAAACAAATAACAAGCAAAACAAATGGAAAAAAATAACTCAGGGAACCCAATGTGACTCAGTGGTTGAGCGACGGCTCCCCACATACTAGGTCCCTGGTTCAAACCCTGGTCTCCGGTACCTCAAAAAAGAAAAAAAAATGCAGTAATTAAAAATAAGAGATCAATAGTGGATAATTTTTAAAACAAATTGAAAAAAAGTAGATTAGAGTACTTGTAGACTAGAATATTGGTAGGTAGAAAATACTGAGTCAGATATGTGGAAGGCACAATGGATGGAAAATTCAGAAGAGATGATAATATGCAGAAAAATGGAATGCAGGGAATGGAGCAGAATCAAATTTCAAGAGTTAATGGCAAAAAGTTTTCCAGAATTACAAAAACACATCAAACTCCAGAAAGGAAAAAATCATTTAAATCACAATCAGGGTATTAACAAAGAAAAGCAATCAAAGGATATCATGGAAAACTGGAGAAAAAGAAAATCAAAGAGACAGCTCGTACAGCAGTCAGAGAAACAGACACATTACCACAAAAGGAACAATAATAAAAGAACAGTGGCTTCTCAAAAGAAAAACTTGTAAATCATAAGAAAATGTAATAGTATCTTTAAAGGGCTGAGTACTAAGTTGTGGCAGTCTTACAACTCCAACAACTAGAAGTATACAAACAAGTTGCAAAACTACATTAAGACACAAGAGATCTGTGGAAGAAATGAAGATTGGATTGATTGGAATTCCAGAAATGCAAACACCTCATGAGGTCTATTCATGATTCCTGGACATTTGCTGTCCTGGGGACATTTGCTTATAATTCTGGGGATGAACTGGAGGAAAGAAAAAACCAGCAGGGTTTGGTGGAGGCATGTGGCTGAGAAGGCAGTTTGGAAATTTGAAAAGCTGCACAAATGGGCAATTTTCCAGAGGAGATATTATTAAACTCTGGAACTATAGGTGGGAGCCTAAGAAGGTACACCAATAATTTCTTTTTATATTATTTTTATTAGAAAAATGTCAGTTTACAGAAAAATCATGCATAAAATACATGAAATAGAGTTCTCATATATGACCCTATTATTAACATTTTGCATTAGTGTGGTACATTTGTTACAATTCATGAGAGAATAGTTCTATAATTGTATTACCAACTATAGTCCATAATGCACAATGGGGCTTACTGTTTGTTTTGTACAGTCCTACGTTGTCATTTTAAAATTTTTATTCTAGTAACATATACACAACATAAATTTCCCCTTAAGCTGCATTGTAATACATAACACACTGCTGTTAATTACATTCAAAATATTGTGATACCCATCACCACCATCCATTACTAAAATTTTACAAAAAACCCAAATAGAAACTCTCTACAATTAAAAAATTAACTCCCCTGATCCCACCCCTCAACCCAGACCATGGTAACCTATATTTTAGATTCTGACTCGATGAGTTTGCTTATTCTACTTAAGGTGTTCTTCACATTTTTTTTGTTCCACAGACACCTTTGCCAATCCAGTGAAATTAATACTACTGTAATTTATTTATTACATAATTCATAAGTGAAAGAAATGCTAGATTTCAGTTAGAGGTCAGAGAAAATAAAGAGAAGTTGATTTTTCTCAATTGAAGCTCACAGACCCCTGAACTATTTCCAGAGACACTTCAGGGGATCTGTGGACCCCTGGTTAAGAACTACTGTTCTAATTATTTCCTATCTGTGAGATCAAACAGTATTCGTCATTTTGTATCTGGCTTTTTTACTCAATATGAACTCTTCAAATTTCATCCATGTTGTTGCATGTATCAGCAATATCAAACTGCACAGTGGGAATTCAAAATGTTGCAACCTCCCAAAGTGGATAGGAAACAGCATTCTTCCTTGAGTTCTTTTATGCTGTTGGTTAACTCTAGCCAGATATTGTGGTAGACCTGCTGGGTTTGGCATAAACTGCTATATAAGCCAATGGATTTCTGGTACTTTGTATCAGAAACCCTTTGACAGCCTAATACAAATACTATGGAATATATACCTAGAAGTGAGATTGTCAGGTCATAAGGTAATTCTATACTTAGCTTTCTGAAACACAAAAAATTTCTTCCACAGTGGCTGCAACATTTTGCATTCCCAATGTGGCAGTCTGATAACATTGATGAATTCCAAAAAGAAATATTATGTTTGTAAACTTGTGTGTTCCCCCGGGGAATGATACCCTTTGATTGTTTTAAATTCAGAGGTTTCACTTTTGCTTAATTAAATTAAGATTAGGGCTTTGATTCCACCACATCATAGGACACTGAGTCCCCACCCCCTTGGTGGGTAGATACACAGAAAACAATATGACAAGGAGAGAGCTTAGTGTTGATGCTAGAGCCTCAAGCCTTTTGCCTGATCGTTTTCAGCTGGCCTTGTGGAGAGATCAGAGCAGCTGAAACCAGAAAAAAGATGAGCACCAGGAAGACAGAGGAGCCTTACGCCAGCCTACAGCTCAGATCAGAAGAAGGCGGGGCCATAGAGCCTTAAGAGGAAGAGAAAGGCTGAATACTAGCAGAGACAGCAGCCCTCTTATTCCAACACATGGTAAAAGACTTTGGTGAGGGAAGTAAATTACTCTTTATGGTCTTCTGACTGTGAGCTTCTCCCCCAAATAAATGCCCTTTATGAAAGCCAACAGTATTCTGTTACTTTGCATCAGCACCCCTTTGGCTGACTAATATACCCACCAACAATGAATGTGTTCCTTTTTCTCCACATTCTCTACACTTTCAATTTTCTGGTGGTTGTTTTCTCATTAGCAGCCATTCTAGTGAATGTGAAATGTATATCACTGTGGTTTTCATTTACAAATCCCTAATAGCTGATAATTCTGAGCAATATACTTTCCATCCATTTCTATATATTCTCTGGAGAAATGTCCACTCAAGTCTTTTGCCCATTTTTAAATGGGTTATTTTGCTTTTTATTGTTGCGTTGTTGGATTTCTTTATGTATTCTGGATATTAAACACTTATAAAATAAGTGGTTTCCAAATATTTTCTTTCATTGGGTAGGTTATCTTTTCATTTTCCTTTGATGCATGAATGTTTTTAATTTTAATGAAGTCCCATTTGTCTACATTTTCCTTTGTTGCTTGTATTTTGGGTGTAAAGTTTAAGAAACCACTGCCTAACAAAAGGTACTGAAGATGCTTCCTGATTTTTCTTCTAGCATTTTCACAGTCAAAGTTGTTATACTTAGATATTTGATTCATGTTCAGTTAATTTTTGAATGTGGTATAAAATAGGGACCCCATTCATTCTTTTGCATATGGATATCCAGTTCTACCAAAGTCATTTGTTGAAGAGACTCTTCTTTCCCAATTCAGTGTACTTGGCAGCCTTGTCAAAAATCAATTGGCCACTGATGTAAGAGTCTATTTCTGAACTCTCAATTTGATTCCCTTGGTCTATATACCTAACCTTGTGACATTACCATGCTGGTAGGCCACTGTAGCTTTATAATAGTTTCTTCTTCATTAGAGAAAGTTTACAAAACAATCATGCATAACATACAGGATTCCATGTATCACCCCACCAACAACAACTGTTTTGGAACACTTGTTACAAATGATGAAAGAACATCATCAAAGTATTACTGATAACTATACACCATAGTTTCCATTTGGTGTGTTTTTCCCATAACCCACCCTATTATTGACACCATATATTAGTATTGTATATGTGTTAAAATTTATGAGAGAATGTTTTCATATGTGTGCTGTTAACCACAATCCATCATCCACCACAGGGTTCACTGTGCTTCACGGTCCATGCCTTAACTTGGACAATCCATCCAAAGTGTACACTCAGTGACTCTCAATTTTATCACAGAATTGTACTATCATCACCTTCAGTCAATTTTAGGATGTTTTCATTACTCCAAAAGGAAAAATCCTATACTCTCTCATATCACTGTATTGTTGACCCTTAGCATTGATATAGTACCTTCTTTGCCACTGATGCAAAAATATTACATTTCTGGTAAATATAGTCCATAAGTTGCATTAGTTGTATTTTCCCATGTATCACCATATTCCTAAAATCTTGTAATAATGACATATATTTATTCTAATTCACAGAAGAACATTCTTGTCTTTGAACCTGTAACAACAATCCTCATCCCCCACCAAGTTCACTTTGTTATACAGTCCCTAGAATATCCTCTAGCTTTCTTTAAACTGACATTTATGTCCTTAGGCTACCATTTTCAGCCACAACCACATTTAAAAATCAGCAGTGTTAGTTATACTTCTCTAATGTTTCTATCAATTCTATCAGTTTCCACACAATTACATTACAGTTTATTTCACTCAGCATAATACCCTCAATGTTCAACTATGTTGTCATGTGCATCTTACAACTTCATTTATTATTGCAGCTGAATAGTATTTCATCATATGTATAAACCATGTTTGGTTTATTCCTCCATCAGGTGATAGACATGTGGGTTCTTTCCATTTTTAGCAACTGTGAATAATGCTGCCATAAACATGCATGTATAAATATCTGTTCTTATCTCTGCTTTCAGTGCTTACAAATATATTCCTCAGAGCAGGATGGCCAGATAATATGACAATTCTATATTTTAGCTTCCTGAAGAACTGCCAAACTGTCCTCCACAGAACCTGCACCATTCTACATTCTGAACAATAGTGAAGGACTGTTCCTATTTCTCCACCTCCTCTCTAGCACTTGTAGTTTTCTGGGGTTTGTAAAACAATATCCATTCTGTAAGGTGTGAAATATTTCACTGTAATTTTGATCTGCATTTCCCTAATTGCTAGTGATGTTGAACAACTTTTCATGTGGTTTTTGCCATTTTTACTTTCTCTTTGGAAAAATGTCTATTCAAGTCTTTTGCCCATTTTTTTCTTTTTTTACTGTATATATTTTTGAGGTTTTATTTTGTATATTTAATAATTGAGAATATAAACAATTAAAAACTATAAAGAAAACATAGTTGAATAAAAACAGATTTCTCAATTAATGTACTGGATACATTAAAAAAATTTTTAATTATACAATACGTTCCAAAATATATTTGGTTCATAGAAACAAAATCATATATTATTTGTCCTTTTCTGTCTGGTTTGCTTCTCCAAACACAAAATAATGTCCTCCAGGTTCATCCATGTTTATTATATGCTTTACAACTTCATTTCTTCTTACAGCTGCATAATATTCCATCATTTATCCATTCATCTGTTCATGGACACCTGGGTGATTTCTGACTTTTTTTACCCACTTTTTAATTGGGTTGCTTGTCTTTATTTTTTTAATTAATTTTTATTTATTTTTTAAATACCTATATACATTTTTAGGATACATTGATTACATAAATGTTACACAGAGATTCCAGGAGTACCCATATGCCACCCGCCCACCCCTCCCACAACCCCCCACATGCACATCCCTAAGTGTGGCATAACGCCTCTAATAGTTACACACATTTTGGGGCTTTTGCCATCAGACATAGATCACAGTTCAGGCCATAAACAATCCTCTCTTCTTTACAGTTCCTGAATGATACATGATCATACAAACTGGCCTACATCCTCCATTGCAGCATCATCCATGACAATTCCCAGGTCCCCCCCCCCCAC
>PVKH010005114.1:0-22500 GCA_004027955.1 Chaetophractus vellerosus
AGAGAAAAGTAGAGTTTATCACTCTCCTGGCTCTTTCCCCATCGGGCTGCAGTTTGAATATGGCTGCACAATCTCTGCTACTGAGGGCCACAGCTACATCTGGGCAGCCCTCTTCCATGGCTATGAATCTCCCCAGGTTCAGGAACTATTCTCTCCCCATGCCCTTTCAGACCTTAAAAAGTGGTAATGGAGTTTCACTGTTGATAGCACCTAAATGCTTCACATTTCTTTATTGGTCCCTTATACCTGTCTATTTCTTGGAAATAGTCCATGTATTATTCTCTCTTTAATCACTCCTTTCCCAGACATATTGCTCTATCATCCCAAGGCCTAGAAAAGTATCTAACACAAAGTAGGTACTCAATAAATAATTCTTACAGAATGAATGAATGAATGTGCATCGTCTCATTTAATTATCACAATAACTACATGAAGTAGGTAGTTCAATTATTATCGCCATTTTATAGGTTTGGAACCTGAAGCTTAAAAAGATTAACTAATTTGCCCATGATTACCCACCATTAAGTGGTAGCACTGGGACTTAAATTTAGGTATGTCTAATTTCAGAGACAAAGACTCTTAACTGCTATGCCATACTCTCTCCTTAATAAATCAACTTTATGTAAATAATGATATAGTGCCATTTTTTACAGACAAGTGATACTGAGGTCAACAGGCTCATCATATGCCATCCTCTTTTTTTTTTTTTTAAAGGAGGTACCGGGGATTAAACCAAGGACCTCGTATATGGGAAGCAGGTGCTCAACCAGTTGAGCTACATCACTCCCCTATGTCATCCTTTTTGGCTTACAATTCCAATGTTGTCAGTGTTTTTCTCCCACAGATATTGGAGAAGGATATTCTTAGAATCAGATTCAGCTTTGAGCCTTATATACTGCTTGTTCTGTTCTTTGAACAAAAGACATTGCAGGCTTACATTTTAATATAATGGTTACATTTTAAGGTACTTTCTTACCAAGATTACTGTCTGGGACATCTCTTAATTTACTATATATGACCATTTTTCAGTGTAGTACATTTTGATAAAAAGTTATGTTATTTATGTTTTTTAGAGGAGGCATTAATATCACAAATACCTTCTATGCCTGAAAATTGGTAACATTTAATATAGGCCTAAAGAGGGTCTTTCTTTGCTTAAAGCGTCTTTTTGGTTAATTGGAAAGTCAAAATTAAAGTGAATTTCAGGGCAGTTGCTTCTCAAACTGAGATGTGTCATCCTAGAGCCCTTCTGTAATTTAGTTGGGTTCAATGTACTATACTTGCTAAATTTATTTTAAGTTTTATTGACTTATAAAATATCAGTTGGGTATACCAGCCCAGGTTGGACTTTGTAATTTTCTCTACTTCTTGGCTTAAACCAATTCTTAAGATATATTTCTGAGTGGTTATTGAATAACAAATTTGCCTCTCTCCAAAACCAGCAGTTCATACCAGTTCTTATATATTAAACTCAATGTTAAATATATTTTTTGATATATAAAGATATTTATATATCTACTTAGAGTAGACACTGCTGGGGAAGTCATGGATATACCTAGCAGCCATCTACTAGTCCTCACCTACTCCCCCTTTTCGATTGTGTGCAGATGTTTCAATATGTTTCCATTCTGCAGCCCTAGGAGATGTTTGGTAGACTAGAATGGCCTGCCCATACCTCAAACCTGAAACTGGCAACAAGCAGCCACAGCTGCTTATCAGGGGAGAACTCTCAGTAGTAAGAAAGCTCAGATTTATCTCTTCTCTCTGATGTGCGGTGGAGCTGCCATCCACTGACCCAGATCCAAGCAGTTGGCCTCCTCGGGTAACTGACCATAATGGGATCTCTTCCCCAGCTCCTTGGACACTCTGTGCTATGTAAGTAATAAAGTCCTCATTTGCTGAAAGTTTCTGTTGTGCTTGATCTTGTGTGCCCACCATGAAGTGACTTGCTCCACAGACACATAAACTGCAACTGAATTGAAACTGTAAAATGGTATGCTCTAGCAGTAGGTGAAGAACTTCCTGTAGATTAAGATGAGCAGTTATTCTTCCTTTTTTATTTGTATTACTGTTCCTTATATGCTTTATATAAACAGCTCAAATCTTGACATTTTCTTAAATGGAATTATTTTTTGAACTTTGCCCAATGATAGCACTTTATAATGATATAAAATTTTCTTTGAATGTGTCCAGTGCTAATCAATGGGTCCAAACTATAAATGATTTAAGGTCAAGTGTTTTGATACCTCAGGAAACCATTTTATAAATCACTATCTCAGTGTGTGCAATGATACTCCAATGTTCATGTGTATATACTTTTTAAAAAGATTTTATTGTATCTATCCCTCCCGCCACCCTATTGTTTTGTGCTCACTGTCTGCTCGTCTTCATTTTTTTCTTTTTAGGAGGTACCGGGAACTGAACCCAGGACCTCCCTGTGGGAAAGAGGTGTCCAATCACTTGAGCCACTCCCCACTCCCTGCTTGTTGTATCTCTCATTGTGTTTCTTTATTGCATAATCATCTTGTTGCATCCTCATCTTGTTGCGTCAGCTTGCCACACCAGCTTTTCACGTGAGCTCGCTGTCTTGCTCGTCTTCTTAAGGAGGCACTGGGAACCAAACCCGGGAGGCAGGCGCCCAAAAGCTTCAGCCATATCTGTTTTCCTATACTTTCAATAAGTGATCAGTTTGGCTCTTGCAAGATCTCTGAAACTGCTGTAAAGTCTCTGTGATAGATGAGTTATAAATACAGGATATCACAGAAAATTTGAAGAAAATCCATTTCTTATATAGTTTTGATCATTTTTTCCCATGAAATTTTTATAGGAACTTATAAGAAATGAGTAAGTTTTGATTTATGTTCCACAATCTCTTCTCCTGCTTTTAATTCTCTAGTACAGTTGGAAAGGTCTTAACTTATAGTAAACAAGGCTTAAGTCTGTAAGACCCTGGAAATCTGCTACTTATTCCTATGTGTAGCAGGCTGTGGCTACCACAAACTGTTTGCAGTTCCCTAAGCATTACATGCGATGGTTTTAAAAATCTCTTGGTCTTGACTTAAATACTGTTTTCTCTGTCTTGAATGTTCTTTTCCCATTTCCACTTTTGCAACACTCTCTGAGGCCCAGCTCCAATGTCATCTGCCTAACCTTCCCAGGCTGAAATGTTCAACCCTTCCACAGTACTTGACTGACACCATTAGTTTAATGTCTGTTAGGGACTGAATCATGTCCTCCATAAAGACATACTTAAGTCCTAACTTTTTTGGTGCTGTGAGTGTGAACTTATTTGTAAATAGGATCTTCAAAGTCCTATTAAGATGTGGCCAGGTTGAATCAGAGTAGGCCTTAATCCTATATGACTGGAGTCCTTATAAGCAGAGAAAATTTGGACTGGAAATAGGAGCCACAGGAGCAGACCTATGGAAATAGATTGCTATGTGACAGAGGCAGAGATTGATTGCTGGCAGGCTACCACCAAGGCACTACAGATGTTGGAGAAATCATGACTTGCCAATACCTTGATTTTGGACTTCTACACTCCAAACCTGTGAGACAATAAATTCTTCTTGTTTAAGCCAACCAGTTTGTGGTTTCTGTTAAAGCAGCCCTGGCAAACTAAGACAATGCCTAATATACTGTATTATATTTAGTTGTTTATACTCTATCTCTTCAACTAGCTGAAAACTCCTTAAGATAGTAATCATGTCTTTAATCTTCTTTATATCTCCAGAACTTAGCACACTGCTTGCTAGACACAGTAACTGTGTTCAATAAATGTAAGTAAGACCCAAGTGAAGGTCAGACAAATAATCCTTGAATAATTGCTATTTTATGGCTTTGTTATAATAATGGAGGCTTTAGATGTCCACTGCTGATGAAAATACGTACCAAGAAGTCAAATAAATTATTAGGTCACAGGGAAAGTCTGCACCATTCACTGGATTAACAGATGCTTTCTATTTCCTCTTAAAGATAATACAGATGTCCACAGCACACTTTAAGTTTGAGGGTAGTAGACTCTTCTCTTGTATACTTGTAGAGTTTGTTCCCAAATATATTTGTGCCAGTTTGTGGCAATAACAGTTACTTAATTATGCAATTAAAATAAATATTACACTAACTAATAATACATAAATATGAAAAGAGTTACTTTTTCCTACAAAATTAAGCTAAACCTTTGGAAAAACTCAGTGAAAGGGACGCTGCTAAAAAGAACTGCTGTCAAATTAGGTATGGGTAAAGCAACTGTAAAAGATTGTAAAAACATAATAAAAATCTTGATGGATTCTGCACTTAGGTGCTTTGCAGTGTCCTTAAGTTTTTAATCGCTTTAAAGAAATCAAAACTGGAAATCATAGACAATGCTTTATGAGTGTGATTTATATAAGAAACACAAACAGAAGTTCAAGCAGAAGATACTATAGTTTTGGCCTTCCATCAAATTAACAAATAATTGTATGTTATTTAGTTAAATGTATATTTAAATTAAACTTTAAAAATATGAAACATTTTCCCATTTTAACTGATTTTCAATTAAATGACTAAACATCTCAAAAGCATCAAATAAAAGGGCTTCTACTATACTTCTATTATGGCCCTTTAATGCTTCATTTCTTAATAGAAATATATGTATACCTACTCCTTGGCTAGTTCCCTAATAAGAAAAATAAATCTAAATGATTAGCTAGAGAGATTAAGCAATCTACTTTTTCTAAGTTACTGTAGTTGTTCCACAGTTGGGGAAAAAGTCTGAGAAGACCACCTAGAAACTGTATTTCTATTCAGAACTTCAATGATTATACTTAAAGAAAGAATCATCCAACAACGGGGCTAGAAAATGCCTATGGTGCATGTGTTTGAGGTAGACCAACAACATTGTGACATATATTAGTAGTAGGTACTGTTTCTTTAAATTAAGAAATGACAATTCCTTTAATTCTTTCTCATGGAAAACATCCTTTAATATCTTTGATAACCTTCTATTTAATCCCTTTGTAAGAGTTCTTCTACACTAATACAAGATGTTTAGGATTAGATGCTCGAAGTCCATGAAACTGAAATATTATGCTGGACCTAAAACCATTGAATCTTACCTGTTCACCTGCTTGGGATTCCCCAATGATGAAACGGTCTCCTGGGCCATCAGCAGCTGTGAGATGGAATAGAATCAAGAACAAACATCAGTATGAACCCATAGAAAAGAGCAAGAACCCAGTATTGGAATTCTAAAATTTGGCTCAAACGATCTGATAAGGCTTTAGAAAAGTGGAATACTTTTCTGGTGTCCTAAATTTCATAATTGTTTTCTTACTAATAGCTTGATATTTTTATCCACAACTCATCAATACCAGTAGAGGTGGTGCTAATTGTGCCCTTTCTTATTGTCACTGGAGATAATCTTCCTGTCACCTTATAATTTCCAACTTGTGCTTTTCTAATAGGAAGTTATTTTAGCCTAGGATTCTAAATAAATACCACCCTATCCATGTGTATATGTGTGTGATGTGTGATATTTTTCCATATTTCTATAAAATACACATATTTTCCAATTATTTTATAAAATTTTTTACAGTTTCTTACTACTTTCTTTTTTACCACACAGTCTGATCTTTAGAATAATCCAATGAGGTAGGAAGAACAGATATTCCTTTCTTCATTTGACAGTTGAAGGAAATGAGCTACAGAATGAAGGAACTCAGGCAGAAAAGGTAAAGTGCCTAGAACAAACTCTGGCTAGAAGTAGAACTAGGACTAAAACCTAGTTTCTTAATTTCCAGAACAGTATATATATTTTTTTATAATGGATCGCAATGCATTTTCTGAATCAGAAGATACAGGCAGTACTGCAACACATTTTCTACCAGCTAGTTTTTTGGTTTTTTTTTTTTTTTAGTTATTTATTTTTAAATCGGAAGAAACACTTTCAGATTGGGGTAGAAAATTTTTTATCCAATCTTTTTTCTTCTACATACAATATACTAATGGCTGGATGAAAAAATATTCCAGGAGATAAATGCATTCAAAAGGGTTTTCTTGAGGTATGATGTGTTTTTCAGACCAAAACTAGGTAAGGCAGTCTCTATCTGATGAGTTTTATAATCATGACCATTACCTCCATGTGATCAGAATACAGCAAGGTTTGGGGCATATACACAAAAAAGATAGCATCTTCTTTTCTCATTGATGAAAACTAGGATAATCATACCTTTAAAATAATACCTTTCGTTTTTTAGATACCGGGACTTGGGATTGAACCCAGGACCTCATATTTGGGAGGCCAGCGCTCAACCACCGAGCCACAGCAACTCCCCTGAGTTGGCTCCCTTGTCTGTTTTGCTCATTGTTTGCTTGCTTGTTTTTGCTCGTCTCCTCTTTTTTTATTTTTTATCTTTAGGAGGCACTGGGAACTGAACCTGGGACCTCCCATGTGGGAGGTGGGCACTCAATTGCTCAAGCTACATCTGCTTCCCCTAAAATAATACCTTTTAAAACTATGATTTCTATGCCCCTACTGTCATACTAGGTGCTGGGGAGAGAGGACAGAGTGAAAACAGATGATGGTTTCTATTCTAATGCAATGTCAGTTTGTAGCAATATTTTCAAACACTGCGTCACAAATGAAGGTGCGTTGTAAAATTAATGTATAAACAATTCATTAAATGAAAAAGAGTAGAAAATATATTTCATAACACAAGGTAAGGATTTATTTCATGAAACTTGTTTTGCTTGTATATATGTGTATATGTATGTACATTTATATAATTGGCTTGTAATATATAATGTATTTAATATGTTTCTTACCATGGTTAAAACAAAACTCTTAAAGCCACTAATGTAGTACGGGAGACTAGATTTTAATTAAATAATCACATTAATGAATATAATTATATATGTAATTAATGTAATTACATTAAGAAATCTGTTGTAAAGGAAAGGAACATATTTTTATGAGAGCATACAATTAAAGCACCTGAGCTATACTGCAGTGTCAGGGAAATTTCCCTGATAAAAGAATTCCTGACCTGAAGGATGAATATGAGCTAAGTAGCTAAGTAGACAGATAGATAGATAGAGACAGAGAGAGAGAGAGAGATTGAGAAAGAGGAAGACAGGGGCAAGGGCAGGTAAAGGCCTGTGGTCTATGTCCTTCTTATATCTTATACTTCAGCCATTTTCAACTGCTAGTACTGTTGTTCCCTGAGAATACAAAGATGATTCCATGACATATGTTACTTCCATTGCTTGGCATGTACTTCCCTATCCCTGCCCTCTGCCCTCTGATTAAAGATGTCTTAGTTTTTAAGACTCAGCTCATGCCACCTTCTTTATGATGTCATATCTGACTACCCTCCCCTCAAGTCACCTACTTTCTCTTTTGTTTCCCCAGTGTACCCTGAAATGACTCTAATTATGGCTTACTAATGTATTTGCAGTTATTTGTTTGTCTCAGGGGAATCCCTAGCACTTGCTGTGTAACAGGTATTCAATAAATGTTCAATATGTTAAGTGTTTAAAATGTTCAACAAATGAACGGGCATGGCTCCTAAGAATCTTTTTCGAAAGATGCAGGCATGAATAAATAAATAATTTGTTTCTCTTATTTTCCAACACAAAATGCTATATTTCGAATGTCATCCATTTTCTACTGGTCAATGTATATCTTTTTCCTGAAAACTTGAATCGACGTTCACTATCCTTAGAATGTTTAGAAAGATGCTGTGATAAATTCTACATAACTTAGACTATGCTGTTATTCTGTCTAGGTCATAGTTGATATTCATAAATGTTTGTAAAAAGAATAAAGGGGGAGCAGATGTAGCTCAAGTGGTTGAGCACCCATGTACAAGGCCCCGGGTTCGATCCCCAGTACCTCCTAAAAACAAACAAACGAAAAGACCAACTCTCATTGGGGAGCGGATGTAGCTCAGTGGTTGAGCACCTGCTTCCCATGTATGAAGTCCTGGGTTCAATCCTCTGTACCGCCAAAAAAAAAAAAAAAGAATAAAGAAATTAATTAGGCATTCTTGCAATACCTAGGTAGTTTGCAAAATGAGGTATGTAATTAGTCTGGTGCTTTTACATTTTCTTAAATCATTTCATAAATGTGTACATTTTATTTCTTCAGCTAGATTTTGAGCTCCTTAGAAGTAGAGACCACTTCCTTTATTTCTTTTTTGAAACCCTCTGTTCCTCATTCTTTATCCTTTCTCCTATTCTTCCAGACATGCACATGCACACACACTGAAAATGTTTAAATCAATGTTTTGCACAAATATCAATGAATAAGGAGTGGCTGGAGATTATGTGGGGTAGTATAGTGACAAGTCTGGTATAGAGTCTCAGGAGGCCAATATTTGAATGAGCCCTTAAGTGATTCTACGAAGCAAGGTCCTTTGTTGTTAGGGAAGGTACACCGACTGGGGAGAGGATATGTGCTCGATGTGCTCACTTAAACTATGTTCACCTTACCATGAATCTTTCCACATGTTAACTATGCCTCTACTTTACTCACTAAAGGAAGGCTCAGTCAATCAACAATATAGAAGGTTACTGGTACCAATAGAGGAGTCATTTTTTTTACTTCCTCACAACAGTGCTTCTCAAACTTTAATGCACATACAAATCTTGCTAAAATACAGATTCTCATTTAGTAGGCCTGGGGTAGGGCTTGAGATTCTACATTTCTAACATACTTCTACTGCTGCTGGTCTGTGGACTACTCTTTTTGAGGAGAAAAGCACTCAAATAGAAATTAATATGGACAAATTCAGACAAAAGAAAACTTAAGGAATAAAAACTTAGTGAACTACCACTGAAGTCTTAATTTCACACCTTTAAAACCAAGGTACATTTATATTTTTTATAAAGACAAATAATTATCACTTTCTATCTTACTTACTGATACCTACTTTAAAATATCTATTAGAGACAGGTTAAAAAAAAAGGTGCCATATTCAAGATGAATTCGATAAGCTTGGGTAGGAAGAGGTGCAGTGGAGGTATGGTGGCACATGAACCTAAAGCCTGGAAAGAAATAAACTAAGTAAGCCACAGTATGACATTAGAAAAGATGGGTAGATTCAAGATTTCTGTAAAGGCTTAGAATCTTTTTTCCCCTAATTTTGATTTATCTGTTAATGAATTTTCTTTTCTATTTCCTAACTGTAGTTTAATTCGAAGGAAGTGTAAAAGTAATATAAATCAAACCCTAACAGAATTCATAACAGAATTCAAAATGCTTAATGCTAGACCTTGAAGCTGTTCCTATTTTCTCCCTCTTTTTTTTTTTTTCCAGGCAGTACAGGAGATTGAACCTAGGACCTCATACATGGGAAGCAGGCGCTCAACCACTGAGCTATACCTGCTCCCCCCCCTCTTTTGTTTAATGTCCAGAAAAACACTTTTAATCTTGTCTGCTTGCTCATTTGAAGATCCCTGGCTATATCACTTGATATAAGATTGATACCATTAGATAACTATTCATTATTGCTTTGTTTCCTCGTTTCTTATAGGAATGGACTTTCATTAGAGAAAGATTGTCCCCAAACCATCTGCCATAGAACTATTCTACATTTTCCTTTTCTGGCCATCTGTGACCACTCTTTAAGCTCCTGAAAATTTATAGCTATTCATTTATTTTCAATAATAAAGAGTCTCATAATTTCTATGCTAGGGCTGAATAAACTGTGGCCTGTAGAGAGAACATGACTTTCTGAAGGTTCTAAGCAATATTCTTGACAAGGAAAAAGGCAGAGGGATTATGAAATTGTCTATTCTGATTATAGAATTACATTGCCTAAATTGGATGATAGGCACAAGGCAATAGTATTTATGCATATACCAAAATAAATATTATAGGAGGGGATGGGGTGGGGGAGGACAAGGGAAAGTGACAAGGCTAGAATAAGAGGATTGATACTAGCTGCAATTATACTGAGGAATTAAATAAAGTGAGTCATTTGTGATTTTAAATCTGCTGCTTTTTTATGGAAAGCAGGGAACTGAACATAGGATAGATGAGTGAGAAGGCATTTTATATTCTTTACCATCATCTTCCAGAGGAAAATGCCCATTTATTGTTAGTATTGGGAAAGGACATATTGCTTTTCCTTAAATACAGTGTTTTAAGCTTTTTGGAATTAACTAAATTAATTATTCAAATCACCTATCTGCTCACAGGAGTAATATTCCCATATCATAAGGCCCTCTACTTCATCCAAAGTATCCTTTGGTATTAGGCAAAAGGCTGTCAAATGAGTTGGAGAACCAGCTGTGGCAAAAGAGGATTTAAATGGACAAATTAGAAACCCTGGAACACGGCTTCTGTGAAAGAATAAGAACTAACTCTAAATTAAAAAGGCTGTAGACAGTGTCTACTGAAATTTAGTATTCACTTTAACCTACTAGAAAAAAGTACAACAAAATGTTAATAGTGGTCAAGCAGTGACATAATAGGTAATTTGAAAATATTCTTGATGTTCTGTGTTTTCTATAAGCATGTACTTCAATTCAGATGTAAAAGAGAAAAAACTTTAAACATTCACTTTAACCAAATGTCAAGGATTTCTTATTATATCCTTACAGAATTGTATGTTATACATGGTTCTCAAAATAATTCCTGGCGTGTTCGAAATACTCCTTTTTTCTAAATGATCACAAAATAAGTTTTGAAGGGATAAATCTTTCAAATTGAATCTTTGCATGAAAGTTGAATTTGGGGTTCTGAGATAATTTTGCCTTTATTAACACCTAAGAAGAGACTGCAAGACAATGGGCTCCCACATTTCCATATAAGGGTATGAATGCACCAAGAAGGAGATCCATTTATTCCATGTGAAAGGAGAAATATATCTTCAAAAACACGGAGAATAACAAATTGTACTGATTCTAATTGGTAAAATGCCACTTTAATATTCTTTTCTCTGCTTTTATCTCGCTCAAATTCACTCCCTCCTGAATGCAATTTTAGGTTTATTAGGTTACAGGTCATCTTATTAGTATAGCATCATCACTTGATTTCTGCTTTCTTTACATTCTTATTCTTTCTTATTCTCTCTCTCTCTCTTTCTTTTAAAAAGCTGTTCCTATGTATTTCTTATTTCCTTAGTCACTTTATTACTGTCTTGATTTTTCAACCCACATACCTTAAAGCAAGTGATCCTCCAACTGGTTTGGAGTTTTATCCCACATGTTTCTGAAGGATACTGGCTAACGCTTAGTGATCCAGAGCAAGTTAGCAACCTCTTTACACCTACAGTGTTAGCAATGCTCACAGGTGCCACTGGTTATTACTGGAAGGCCTAAGGCAAAGGCAGAGGAGAAGAAAAAAAGGGAGAATAAAGGGAGCTGGAGAAAGGAACAGGAGTAAAGGAAGAAAGGGATGGAGAGAAGGAGGTACACAAAGTAGAGAGTGGTAGAGAGCCACAATTGCCTTAAGGATATTCTTTACCAAAACACTGCCTGGTGATGGTAGCACAAATTGTGAACGTAATAAAGAACACTGAAATATATATCTGAATGTTGTTAAAAGGGGAAATGTTAGGTTGTATATATGGTAATAGGGAAAATTTTAAAAAATATGTGAAATTGCACTACACAGTGAACCCTAAGTTAAACCATGGACTATAGTTAATACAACAATTATAAAAATGGGCTTTCATCAATTGTAACAAATGTAACACCAATGCAAGATATTAATAACAGGGTAGTATATGGGAATTTTGTACTTTATGCATGATTATTTTGTAAACCCACAACTTATCTAATAAATAAACAACATCAACAACAGCATACACACTACCTGCAGTGGTATTACAACACAAAAGAGATTAATGAAGAGGAGCCAGGTTAAAATTCAGCAAGGTTATAAGACTAAATGTTACTTTTAGTAAATGTCTCATTGTCCACTGATGCTTCTGCTGCCTCAGTTATGATGTCTCTCTCTCTCTCTCTCTCTCTCTCTCTATATATATATATATATATATATATACATACAGACACATTAGCCATTCCTGCTTTGAGATTTGACCATATCTATAAAGATTATCTGGTATGTGTTATATCTCTATGTTCTATAGCTTAGAGAACTAGTAACACTTCACAAGAAAGAAATAATGTAGATCAGGGCATGGTAGACAACCTCTTGAACTTTTTAATACTGTGAGATGTCATTTTAGACATTTTTGTGTGAAATAACTAAAAGCAACGCCACTCTAAAACAAAGGAATAAATAAGACACTATACAGTAATTTTACATAAAAGTTTCTTTGAAAGATTCTACAGTAGCAGAATGCCCCTTTTATTGCTCATGCGGTCTAATTGTTCTTTTTGGCAAAGAGTAAAGCTCAGAGCAGTAGTTTCTTTTTATTGAACTGTCCTTATCATCAAAGTCATAGAACAACATTCTGTTTGAGAATAGTTCTGCCTGAAATAATTTATCAGTTCTAGTTTATATTACTAAGAATGTAAAAAAATATATAGACTTTCTAGTTTATTCATCTGTAGTAGTTAGTTATTTGCTCTAGTCTGGAAGTAAGAATTCTCTGTCATTTCATGATAATACTATATGGCTACAGATTTAAAGATCAAAGCAGAATTTACTTTTTAAAATGGGGACTAAGAAACAAGAAGAGCCAATGAGGTTATCAAGAAAAGAAAATAATTTTCTTTCTGGACAATATTCATTATGGTAAACACTGTAGAAGGAATAAATTTGGAAGAAAAGAACATAGGAGCTACTGGGGATTTGTTATTTGTTTTGGCTTTGCCAATGTCAGAAATATTGTAATCTAGTGAGATCAAGTTATTTAATGAATGAGGCTCATTCAAGATAGTCTTCCTGAGAAAGAATACACTAGTGGGAATTAAAATATAAGGTCAATCTCACTACCATTTTATTTACACAGAGAGTAACAATTTAGAGAAAGTCAAAGTAAATGTGTTTATATTAATAATAATAGTGATAATAATTGTTACTACTATTAAACATAAAAAACACAATTATTGAGTGCTCCTGTTTTGTGTAAGGTACTTTACTAAGGCTTTCTATGGCATCATTTAATCCTTACAACAACCTTTTGGGATCAGTACTGTTATAATTATCAATATTTTACAGATGAGGAAACAGTGAGCCTCAAAAAGTTTAAGTGATTTCTTCAAAATTACAAAGATAGAACTGGCACTAGAACTCAGATCACTCTGACTTTATTCAAAGCCCATAACTGTAACCATTTGCTATACTGCTTTCAGCATAAAAAGATATTGCTAAGTGGTGATGACTGAAGGAGGAGATTAACGAATGTTCACTGCAAAAAGTAGAGAATTATTTTAATTGCTAGATATAATAATTTAAAAAATGAAATAGTAAAAGATTCCATAACTGATCATTAAAAAGGAATTGACCTTCCTTAATAGCTCTGATAAACTGGAAAATGTTTTGGCATATTTCTTCAACTGCATCAGCCTTGAGTTGATAACTAACAATTTCTAAGCAATTCAGTTGCATTTTTATCTTGGGGTTCTTAGATTGGACTTAAGGCAGACAAATGCTATTTAGTATTTGCTTTTAAGCTTTATACAATCTCACGCCCCTCTGATATCTTCAATTGCCAGTACTATCTGGGGCTCCAGAGCTTTGAAGGATGGCATCTTCCAAGGAATTAGAGGTTTCATTCACGCTTTCTTTACAAGAAGCCCTGTATTGATATATGAGTTTAAAGAAGGAAAACAGGTCAACCCACTTTATCCTTGTATTGGGAATCTCTGATCATCTTTGACCATATAGATGTTTTCATCTAGAAAACATTTGCCTGATAAGTTTAGGGGCCAGAGGGAATAATTTATGTATAGTGTTTTTATTCAATTCTTAATATATATTTGTAAGCAAGAATTTTCTTGTCACCATAATACTTTCATTGGCAAGTTTTTTTTTAATCAAGATTGTGTCAGAAAATATATAATTGCAGATTAATGTGGTTATCTCTGAATAAGTTCTTCTGATAACCATGGGGGAAACTGATGCTACAGCTGTAGAATGCATGGGATGAGTCAAAGTCTGGAAAAGTTTGAATTGGATGATACTCAAGAAAATCAAAATATTTACCTCGGACAGCATAGCCATCTTTCACTGATGCTGGGAAAGGGGGTAGGTTGTCTTTTGCATACACATCTTGAGCAAGGACTCGCCCCATTCCATCTGAAAGAAGACAGAGAGAGATAAAAAGAAAAATGTGGACTTTGAGAAAATGGTCTGCTGCAGGCAGCCATAAACAAGATGGGCATGTGTGCTTGCCTGACACAGCTTGTAAATGGGCTTAGTCAGACCTCTGATTTCTGTTCTAAGGAATATGACACAGAAGAGATGCAGCCTGGTGCTTGAAATAAAAGATTAAATTCAGTCAATTCAGAGAAGTGCTTGCAGAGATTATCTGAATATGCTTAGCTACCTGGTCATCAAAGATGTGTTCAAATTATTGTATCATTAATGCTTTAACAACCCAAATATGACTTCCTTTAAAAGGAAAGCTAATTCTTAAACATTTTCATATCTCTTGACCTAGTAAATTCACTTCTAGAAACCTATTCTAAGAAAATGGGTAAATATTTATGCTCAAGTTTATTTTAGAGTTGCTTATATGAGTGAAAAATGTAAAGAAACCAAAAGATCAATAATATAGGAATTTAAATAAACAATGATGATCTATCTTTATGATAAAATATTATGCAGGTTAAAGTAAAGTTTATGAAGAATAGTCATTTATACAGGAAAATTCTTATGACATATGCTTAAAAAACATAAAATTTCAATATTGTATATAATCCTAACTATATTACTAAATATGCATATATATCTATAAAAATACAGGAAGGACATACATGAAAATATAAAGCATTTATTATTTCAATAAGTAAGGATTATTTGTGATTTTATTCCCTTGGATATACTTTTCTAAAAACTTCCAAGGTTTCTACAATGAGCACATGGTATTTTAATAATCAGAAAACTTGTTTTTTTCTTAAAAAGAGAAAAGTGAAGAAAAAGAAGGAGCTTCTCAATCATTCTATTTGAATTTTAGCTGTTATTTGGCTTTATTTACCTAACTGAATTAGTGACTATAAGAGGAGGACCAAGTAACCAAGCCTATGAAGTGTCTATTCAAACCATTCTGGGTGGTAATTTTTGGCTAGAGCTCTGGAAATTTGAACCAATGCTAGTAAAAATAATAGTTTCAAGAGTCATGACCAATTCCTTAAATCTCCTGGTAAGAAAATGTCTTTATTATTATTTTAAAGGAAATAAAAGAAAAAAAGAGGCAGAGAAGGAAGAGGAGGAGGAGGAAAGGAAATCAAACCTCTCTCCAAAGACAATAAGTAATATAGGACTCAATCTAAATGAAGTATTTGTATTATTTAGAATATTCCATTGTTTCTAGAGCTGTTCTTTTGGCTTTGCCCTTTTAAGTTACATACATTCTCTGGTTTCCAGATCTCTGGGCCTAGGAGTAAATTTGAGATTATTCTTCTTACACTTTGATCCATAGCAGTAATGATTTTTGACTCTATTTAGGAAAGTGATGCCTGAATTGGAAGGGAGAACTTCTTAATAGATTCTAGCTTCAGATATTCCCAGGATGTTGAAAGCTATCCTGGAGCTATCCTGGAGCTCTGGATCATGCTTTGTAAGGCAAGGGAGGTGGTGGGACCAGAGGGTCTGGTTTGTATTCAGACATACATTAACTCCCAAATGGACCTAAAGCTATAAGGTAGATCCTGGTAGTGAGCCCCATGGCATTTGCCAAGGATCCCAATAAGCCTCCTGGGGTGGCGCCTGATCTGAAACTAATCTGGCCTGTGGTGGCAGGTGAAGACAGAAGCTCTACAACAACTCAGATCATACCTTTCTAAGAGAATGACTGCTGAAATTTTGAATAGCTCAGTAATAATGGTTAAGAAAGACAGCACAAGGGCTGAGATTTGCTGGCAGCTGGGCCAGTTAATCTTTACATAGCATTTTATGACTTACTAAGTAATATCATATATACATAATCTCATTCAATCTGCACAAAGTCTAGTAAATCATCATTACCTTCATTTTACAGATGAAGAAAGGGAGGTTAATACTGGGCAAGTCACATAAATTTGAAAGACTGTTGATACTGACAATTACAGATCTCATAGTGGCTTAAAATGTAAATGAGTAAACATAATGGTCTGAGGGTACGGAATATTGATTATCTTCTGCTTTTCCAAGTTTGGAAACAAGATTATATGTCTAAGTGACTAAGGTCTCACTGAGAGCCAATTTAGAGAAATATCAGCTGACTTAATTTCTTACTTTAATGCCTGAGTTACTTATATATCTTATTGTGCATTTCCATTCTGGATGGTTTTCCTATGGTATAGAATCTGCTCAATCAAAATTTGATAAAATTTGATTCTGGAAGCTAAAGTGAAAACTTTGTTCTAGCAGTGAGCAATAATAATTAAACCCATTCATCCCAAGATACGCATAAACACTAAAAAATAGTTCTCAAATTTCTGAGGAAGCTCAAATAATAAGTTTGGCATGAAAATGTATGGATGTATGCCAAGAAATTACGAAATTGTTTAAATGTTACAACCCATCCAAATTGTTTTAGGCTACAAAATAATAAACGTACACTATTATAAGAATTGTGCAATGCTAGTTTAAGACTCTCCTAGCACAGCATGGAAAATATTTATACTAGTTTGAGCTTTATTTCTGACACGTGTACAGTTTCTGATACAAAGTATGATTTGTCACATCTTAAACATCCTGGGCTTTTTCTACACTCTGTGCCTTTGCAGATAATGTTGCTTTGGATAGGAATGCCTTTTTTTTTTTTTCTTTCTCTAGGTAAATCTTGTGCATCCTTCAAGGTTCAGCTCAGATGTCACCTCTCCTGTTTTCTACTTCCTACTGAGGCAAATTAGTTCTCTGACTGATATACTTACTCCTTCATCAAACACTGGGAACCTACTATATGCTAAACACTGAGGACAATAATACTAGTAAGGTCTAGTATTATTCATTTATGTCCTCAAGGAATTCACATGAACAGTGAAGTAGGGAAGATGGAAAAATAGTGTGATGTGGTAATGACAGAGATTATGCACAGAGTGATACTGAAGGCACACAGAAAATCACCTAACCATGAATTTGTAGAATACCAAGAAAATCTTCCTAGTTGAGATGATACCTGAGCTAAGTTTAAAAGGATAAGTAAGAACCAGGTAGGAGAAGGGGCACATTTGAGACAGATAAAGTAGGATTAAGGTGAGTATTGCTAGGAGAGGGTCAGGAAAGAGGATTGTTACTAAAAAAGTGTATTAAGGGAATTTCAACTTAATCTTATGAACAGTGAAAATCCAATGAAGGATTTGTAAGCACAGTAATGACTTCTTCAGATCTGCCTTTTTTGGAATTTACTGCTGATAAGATAGAGAATGGTTTGGAAGGACTGCACTTAACTCTTCTACTATATTCTCATTATATTTGTATCTACCTGTTTTTTTTTTACATTTTCACATTGCATCATGGTTATTTCTGAAAATGTCTTGACTTCTGCATCAGGCTGTGAATTCACTGTTGTCACAGCATATCTCACTTATCTCTGTATCCCAGTATCAAGCACGGTGCTTGGTACCTAAAAATGTACCCAGTATCTTTTTGCAAAATTGATGTGTAATGGTTCTCATGTATGTGTGTACATATGTGAGAAAATGTGTGTTTTGTGCCTCAAGCCTCTGAAGAACTGTATATTTATTTCCCTTGTATCTAATTAAAAATACAAGTATAGGTCATGCTCGGCCTTTTTAGCCTGCACTTCCAGAGGAATCCTTACTGTTATTTAAATTCAGCTATTAAAATGCAAGGACAGGGGAGCAGATGTAGCTCAGTGGTTGGACCCCTGCTTCGCATGGAGGAGGTCCTGCGTTCAATCCCCAGTAGAAAGGAGAGGGGAGGGGAGGGGAGGGGAGGGAAGGGAGAAAAGAAAAGAAAAGAAGTCAAGGACATAAGCCCACACAAAAACTTGTACATGAATGTTTATGCAGCATTACTCATAATAGACCAAAAGTGGAAACCATCCAAATGTCTATCAACTTATGAACAGATAAAGAAAATGTGGTATATCAATTCAATGGAATATTATTTGGCCATAAAAAGGAATGAAGTTCTGAAACATGCTACAACATGGATGAATCTTGAAAACATTATGCTAAGTGAAAGGAGACAGTCACACATACTATATAATTCCAATTATATGAAATATCCAGAGCAGGCAAATCTACAGAGACAGAAAATAGATTAGTGGTTGCTTACAGTGGGGGTGGATAGGACTGTGAGAGCTAAGGTACAGGGTTTCTTTTTGAAGTGATGAAAAAATTTTTTTTTTCAAGATACAATTTATATTCAGTACATTGGTAAGAAAAACTTGTAGTCAAAATGTTGAATGAGATACTAGTAAGAGTAAACTTTGTCCTAATCGATGTCAGGCATCCAATAGTAATTTTAAATAAAGTAAATATTAACATGTCAGCTATAAATTAGGGTAAATAACTATAAATAATTATTTGTAATTGTAATGTAAATGTAATGTAAATGTAAATGTAAATTTGCTTTTACTTACAAGTATTTACATTGATAAAAACTTTTTGATTTTTAAAAATACTAGAGCAATACATACTGAGAAAACTTGGGTGGTATAGAAAGAAAAAAAGAAAATATATCATGTATAGTTTCACCACCCGAACAAAACATTGGTT
Source organism: Chaetophractus vellerosus (assembly GCA_004027955.1). NCBI lineage: Eukaryota > Metazoa > Chordata > Mammalia > Cingulata > Chlamyphoridae > Chaetophractus > Chaetophractus vellerosus. The sequence continues at coordinate 18,790 of PVKH010005114.1, forward strand.
AATTTTTAGCATATTTTTCTTGTCTTTTACAGTTTGCTTAGTTTCTCTTTTTTAGGGCAATTTCTATTTTTTACTCTTTTTTTTTCTTTTTTTCTTTATTTCTTTAAAAGAAACTTTAGATTACATTAAAAATATAGGGGATTCCCATATGCCCTAATCCCTCCCCCTCCCATACTTTCCCACATTAACAACATCCTTCATTAGTGTGGTACATTTGTTACAATTGATGAACACACATTGAAGCATTGCCACTAACCATGGGTTATAGTTTACATTCTGTCCTGCACTATTTTTAAAGTCATGACAAAATATATAATGGCCTGTATCCATCATTGCAATGTCATGCAGGATAATTCCAATGTCCTGAAAATGCCCCCATATTACACATATTTTTCCCTCTTCCTACCCTCATTGACTGTGGTAAACAAACACAAAGTGGTAATGCAACTATGGACTAAAGTAGACTTATTACTATTCTAGTAATGGAAGAACTTCTTAACTTTGATATAAAGATAGTGGTCACCAGAGATTCTGAGGGGAGGGAGTGGGAAGAGTGGGGCATTTTTGGGACATGGGAGTTGTTCTGCATGATTTTGCAATGATGGATACTAGCCATTATACATTTTGTCAAAATCTATAAAATTATGCAGTGTGAAGTATAAACTAGTAACAATGCTTCAATATGTGTTCATTAATTGTAATTTCCTTAGTACCACACCAAGGAAAGATGTTGTTAAAGTGGGAAAGTATGGGAGGGGAAGGCAGTAAGGTATATGGGAATCCCCTACATTTTTGAAGTAACATTTATGTAATCTAAAGCTTCTTTGAAAAAAAAATCATCAAAAAAATTGACTGTGGTAATGGTTGCACATATCTGGATATATTAAAAATCCTTGAATTGTATATTCTAAACGGGTGAATTGTATGATGTGTGACTCATTAACTCAAGCTGTCATTTTAAAAAAAGGACAAGAGATTTTTTTAATAAAAGAAGGGATTTCTCTTATCTTAACATGTAACAATTTAGAAAAGTCAAGAAGAGTCACATTTGTGGCACATATACACGATCTTAACTTTATAGATATTCAAATATCATGGAATGGAATATACTTCATTTGGAAAGAATAAACTGCTTCATACTTAGTTAAGATTATTAATATAAATTTAATAACATAAATAACTGGTCAGCTCTTATTTTGAACTCATGCTGCCAACAATATAGGAATCTCTATTTTTAAGGCAAATTAGATCCAGGTGGGATTAGTTCTGCTTTTCAAGTTGGTATCAAGCTAATTTATCAGAAAAGTTTAAGTCTCTTAAAAGATAAAAACATGCTTTACCCTAAGCTTTGGTCTAAAAGCCTAAGGAGAGGGAAAAGATATGTTGGGGAGAAATATGCAATGACTGAAAAATGTTAAGGGCCCACAGTTGGCAGCAGATACAAAATAACTAAAGGACTACATGTCAGATACACCTCTCTGTTACACAAGCAACTATATCCACATCTCTCAGTATGGTTTAGGAATAAACAATGGGTAGCACTTCCAAACAGTCAGTTTTAGATTTCATTCATTGGCCAGATGCTCTTTGGGAACTTATAGGGGATGTAGTAGTGTTGCAAATTACTTCACCATATGAGACAGTCTCTCTCTTGCTTACATATAAATACTTACATAGATACTAAATTATACCTTTCCTTTGCCTATAGGTGAAGCCCAAGTATTAGTGTGGAATAAACTTGGAATATGTAATTTTAAAAAAAGAGCCTCATCTCAAAACCTAAATGAGAAACAAGCAGCACTAACTTCTCAAATAGTTGTTATGACTGTTTTAAGCTTAGCATTTGGTAGAGAAAAAACAGTGAACAGTTGAATCTGTAGAAGCCAAATGCTTACTGAAAAATGTAATTTCAGGAAAACATGAGCTAAATTCCTTTTTCCTAGTTGCCCCATTCCAATAAGAGACCAATTTACAATAAGCAAAAGATAGTTTCCCCAATATGTAATTAATATGATTAATATGCTTGCTTAGGAACATTTGGTGGTAGATGTGTGCATCTCTCCAGGCTGCAAAAGCATTTCATTTTGCTGAAAGGCTGTGTGCCAAGAAGCTATGATCCTGCTTTCAGAGTTAAGAAAATAATGTCCATTCTGTCCTATTTTCCCACACGTGTATTACAAAAGCTCTGTGAAATAAAAAATGTCTTCAATTTGATAAAGATGAAGAATATACAATAAATATTCATATTTCTTTATTCTGTGGAGTATCAGAAATCTTACAAGCAGGACTATGTATCTCTGGGGATCCTGGACCATACGTACAATTAAGTGATCTTAAAAGGCTGATGAGAAGGATTGGAAAAGGCTGGCTGATGATTTACAATGTTTTGGTGGTATGCTTACTTGTGCTACAAGAAGACCAGTGGCAAAAAAAGAGTAGCCTTTTTATGTTGTTAGCAGGATATATAAGATTCATCTTCTCATATGATAACAATCATTAATGAATTCCCTACACGCTGGAGTGTTACTTTTTTACACTGGTATGACTGGTCTGAAAAATATTTTCAAAAAGAATCTTTATAGCTTTAAATGGCCACAATGGCTAAACATCTGAGGAAAATCAAGACACAGAACTATTTGTAAAGTTCAGTATGATTTGTGAGCATTGAACTTAAGTGCATTATCTAAAGGGTAACAGGGAAATATTTAATTTGTTTGGTCAAGCATTTATTCTTGTCCAGATGATACTTGCTTCTTGCTGAGTTAAGATATATGTTAGGAGAACTGAGTGGCTGTACGAGGGAAAAGCATCTTATAATTTCTTTCTTTAATTGAGGTACTGGAGATTGAACCCCGGACCTCATATAACCACTGAGCTACATCCCCTTCATTTTGAAGCACCTTAATTCTTTTTTTTTTTTTTTTTTTTTTTCAGGAGGTACCAGGGATTGCACCCTGGACCTCATCTATGGGAAGCAGGCATGCAACGACTGAGATACATCTCCTCCCCTTATAATTTCTTAAAGTCACTTATCAAAATGATTTCACCAGTGCACAGTTCCCTGTAAAGGTAGCTCAAGAAGGTTTTGGAGGAAGTCAACAGAATGCTTTCAGTTCAGTGGTCCAGGACAATGATTCCTTGTGTTCTTCACTTTGGCTATCCAAAATACTATCATTTGTATGCATTAGGGATGTAAGAAGACTGTGGTAGGTAACAGAAGGTTGAAAGGGAAAGATGTTATTCAAGACTTCCTAATAATAATTGCAATATGTCAGTGTGCTATCGATTACAAATTTCTCAAAAATTTATTTAGGTCCATTGTGACAGCACTGATAAACAACATTTAAAAATCAGTATAACTAACATGGATGATGTATAAATGTGATTGTGGCTGAAAGGGGTATTCTAGGGATGTAAATGTCAATTGAAAGGAAGCCAGAGGGTAATGTAGGGACTGTATAACAGTGATTTTAGTGGTGGATGAAGATTGTGGTTAATAGTATAAATATAAGAATGTTCTTCTATTACAAGTGCTAAGAATACGGTGATACATGGGAAAACTACAACTAATGCAACTTATGGATGGTGTAGCAGTTTGGCATTATTTATGAATTCCAAAAATAGATATTGGATTATGCTTGTAAACTGGTCTGTTCCTTCGGGCATGATTAAATTATAATTAGGGCTTTGATTGGGCCATGTCAGTAGGAC
>PVKH010005115.1:0-22495 GCA_004027955.1 Chaetophractus vellerosus
TAATCTTCATTGTACAGAGAAAGAAACTTGCTCAAGGGTCCACATTCAAACACAATTCTCTCTGATTCTGCTCTTTCCAACAAGCTGCTTTGCCTCTTTGCAGGGCTAAGGGAATAAATAATAATGAGGGAAGGCTGTCAATTCCCAGGTACCAATTGGATTTGTCATTTGTGTAGAGTGAAGCACGTTTCTATGTGAGATTGCTGCTGCTCCTTCCAGTGAGTATGGGCCCATGGCACCATCAAAGGCCCCCCTTACTCAACCTCTTTGTCTCCCCATATCTGAGCATGACAGGTGCCTAAACTTGGGGCCAAGGAAAGTCAGCATAGATAACTCTAGACCTCTGATAATTCCTCATTAACAGTTCACAGCTGAGACCAGTAGGTTCTCAACCCCTCCAAGGGCTCAGGGTCCATTCCTCCCAGAGGGCTTGCCAAAGAGAGCCATAAATCCTCCTAGCCCCCTCCTTCTCTCTCCCAGGCTTACCACAGGAACATCATTGGAGTTTCCTACGACCTGGGAGCTCTGACTTCAAATAGACAGAACAGCAGCAAAGACTGAAGCAGAACTGGGTGGACAGGAGCTGGATGTCCATTCTTCATCCTTAATTCCATCTCAACAGCAGAAAGCTGAGAGAACCCTGACACATCAGAAGCAGGAGATGCTCAGCCAGGATCAGTCACAACTTAGACAGAGAAGAAGATTTGAGAGGTACTCATAGAAGCTCCATCTTCTCTTATCTATCAAAAGTTCTTTCCACCCAGAATCAAATACGGAGTCCTATTTTGGGTTAAAAGATCAAGAATTAGTGCAATATCTTCAGATAGTCTCTAGTGAAAGCAAGTTTTATTTGAGAGGGACTCCAAAATTCTGTAGTTCTCATCATTCATGCTTCTGTGGGTATAAAACTAGATTTAGATAATCATGGGTGCAAAATATCACCTAAGGAGGTTAGAATGCAAGGGACAGGTGTGAACATTATTCTTGGGAAAGAACATGAGAAGGCTGATCCTAGAGGTATGGAGAAGTAAATGCAGGACCATCAGGAAAGGGGGCAGGGAGAGTAAAAAATAACTTTAATATATATCAAATCACCTAACCTAGGTGCCACAAAATACATGAGGCACACAGTGGCAAAACTTAAGGGAGAAACAGATGTATCTACAAGAACAATTGTAAACTCCAATACATCACTGTTACCATTGGATAGAACATCTGGATAGAGCATAAATAAGGAAACAGAAAGTGAGAATGATAGGTTAAATGAACTAGCCCTAACAGACATTTATAGAACATTACGCTCCTAAACAGCAGGATATAATTCTTTTCAAGTGCTCATGGATTTTTTTCCAGGATAGGCCATATTTTGGATCACAAGATAGGTATCAATAAATGTAAGAAGATTGAAATTATACAAAACACTTTCTCTGATCATAACAGAATGAAGTTGGAAATCAATAATAGACAGAAAAAAGGAAAATTCACAAATACATGGAGATTAAACAATACATTCTTAAATAACCCATGGGTCAAAGAAGAAATTGCAGGAGAAATTAGTGAATATCTTGAGACAAATGAAAACGATAATACTACATATCAAAATATATGAAATACAGCAAAGAAAATGCTGAGATGGTATTTTAAAGACCTCAATGCTTACATTAAAATAGAAGAAAGAGCTAAAATTGAAGACCTAACTGTATACCTGGAGGAACAAGAAAAAGAGCAGCAAACTAACCCAATGCAGGGAGAAGGAAAGAAAGCATAAAGATTAGAGCAGAAATAAGGGAAATTGAGAACAAAAAAAAAAAAAGAGAGAGAGAGAGAGAGAATCAACAAAACCAAAATTGGTTCTTAGAGAAGATCAACTAAATTGATCATTCCTTGGACTGAAGAAGAAAAAAGAGAGAAGATACAAATAAATAAAATCAGAAATGGGATGTGGGACATTACCACCTACCCCACAGAAATAAAAGAGATCATAAGAGGGTTCTATGAGCAACTATATGCCAACAAACTAGACAATGTAGACAGAATGTACAAATTCCTAGAAACACATGAACCACCTACACTGACACTAGAAGAAATAGAAAACCTCAACAAACCAATCACAAGTAAATAAATTTAAACAGCCATCAAAAAACCTACCATGGTCTCACTCATATGATCTAAATACAATGAGTTAATTCACGGAGTTAAAAATCTAGAGTATAGGTTACTAGGAGATGGAATGTCATTGCAAAGGGGAAGCTGATGCTGAATGTATGTAGAATGATTTAAAACGTGGATTGTAAATGTGTGGAAATGGATAGAGTTCATGGTAACACATTATAACAAGCATAACTAACACTGTTGATAAACAAATGTGAATGTGGCTGAAACGGGTAGTCTAGGGAAGTTAATGCCAATTGAATGAAAGCTAGAGGATAATCTAGGTACTGTTTAATGGTGATGTTGGTGGCAGAAGATAATTGTGGTTAATAGTACAAATACAAGAATGCTCTAATACAAGGTGTTATGAATATGGAAATACACAGGGGAATGCAACTAATACAATGTATAGACTGTACTTAACAGTAACATGTAATATTTTACAGCAAAGGCATAGAAGGTATTATATCAATGCTAAGGATCAATAATGGGAGGTATAAGGGGTATGTGATTTTTCTTTTTGTAGTAACAAAAATGTTCTCAAATGCACTGAGTGGATGACAGCACAACTCTAGTGAAAATGAAAGCCACTGAGTGTACTCTTCAGATAGATTGTATAAGGCAGTGGACTGTAAAACACAGTGAACCCCATGGTGAATGATGGACTTTGTTAACAGTACAAATATCAAAATGTTCTCTCATGAACTAGAAGAGATAAACAATATGAATACATAATATTAACAATAGGATGGTTTGTAGGAAAAATACAGCAAATATAAGCTATGGATTATAGATAGCAGTAATAGTGTGACCATGTTCTTTCATCATTTATAAAAATGTGTCACAGCAATGTGTTGGTGTTAGGGCAATGTATGGGAATCCTGTATGGTATGTATGATTGTTCTTTAAAAATTTTAAGTGAAAAATAGAGGTTTGTAAATTTTAATTTTCTGTTTAGAGGATCAGCATTTGGTTTCATGAATTTTCTCTATTGTTTGCAATTTTCAGTTTTATTGACTTCTATTTGTAAATGTATCATTTCCTTCCTTCTTCTGGTTTATTTTTCTGCTTTGTACCCCTAGTCTCTTAAAGCTATAAATTTCCCTCTACACACTGCTGTAGCAGTATATGACATTTTTTTGCTGTGTGTTGTGCTTTATTATTATTCAGGTTAAAATATTTCAAAGTTTCCTTGAGATTTTTTCTTTGGTCCATGGATTATTGTAAGTATTGTTTTAATAATGTCCAAATATTTTCTGTCACTACAAATTTGCTTTTTCTAGTTATTTCATATCAGTGGAATCATACTGTCTGTCCCTTTGTGTCTGACTTATTTGGAAATATTCCTAATAGCTTTCCGTTATTTATTTCAAGTATGATATTTTGTGACTATTGATCATATGCTCTATTTATACAACTATCTAAAATTTAAGACTTGTTTTATTTCCCAGCAGTTGGTCTATTTTCTTCTATTCAAATTCTGTGAGGCCATGAATATAATGTGTATTCTGTCCTTGTTGAGGGGAGTATTCTATAAATGTTAATATGAGGTCAAGTTCGTTAATACTATTGTTCAAGACTTATATATCCTTACTTATTTCTATTTACTTATCCTAATAATTAGTGATAGAGGAGCACTGAATATTATAACTTTGTGCATTTATCGATTTTTCCTTTCAGTTCTGACAGGGTTTTTTTTTTATTTTATTTTGCCCTGTTTTTCTTTTTCAGTGCTGTCAGTTTTTGCTTCATGTCTTTTTAAAAGTCTTTATTGTTAATTCTTCTTGAATTGTTCCTTTTATCTTTCTTTACTGTCCCTCTTTATCCCTGGTAATATCAATTTTCCTAAAATCCTACTTTGCCTATTATTACTATGGCCATGTCTGCTTTCTTATCATTAGTTTATGCATGGTCTGTTTTTTCTCATCTTTTTATTTTTAATTAATCCATGTCTTTATAGGTAAAGTGGATTTTTTCTTGACAGCATATATTGGTCTTGCTGTCATCTTTGCCTTTAGATCATTTACACTTAATGAAGTTGTCATTAAGTTCAAGTGAAAGCTACTGCTATGTATTATCTATTTCTCCCATCTATTCTTTATTCTTTTTTCTTCTTTCTTGCTTTGTTTAGATTGAGTATTTGAAATACTTCATTGTACCATCATTATTTGCTCATTAGGCATACCTCTCTATTTAGATTTTATTTAGCTCTAGGTTTTACAAAATACATATTTAAAGTATCACAGTCTGACTTAATATAATATTAGTTTACAATAAGGTAAGAACCTTATAATGTAAGTTTACTATTATTTTTCATACTCTTCTATATTTCATTGAAATAATACATTTTACTTCAACATAATTTAAAACCCTACGAAACATTATTATTGTTGCTTTATACAATTAGTTGTCTTTTAAATAAAATTTTTATTTCCCATTTCTGGTAATCCTCATTCTTTAGATCTTTGGTTTATAATTTTAATTAATCTTAGTATCTTTTCAGCATTATAATTCAAATATCCTTCCATCCCTTCTGAGACTTCAGTTATAGTATGTGACACTTATTAGGTACTTAATACATATTTGTCAAGTTAATTACTTCTCTCTTACACTTTATGGGATGTTCTTTGCAGCATGATTTGGAGTAACAAGGAGGTCGTCACTGAATTCTTTACTGAAGGAATGGATAAGCAAAATGTGGTGGATGCAGTCAATGAAATACTACCCACCAGTAAAAAGTAGCAAGAATGCTGCATCATGGCTAGATCAATGTAGAGCAATGAGTAAGAATCAGAACACAATTAAAAGCAGTGTATAATTTTTTTGAAATTAAAAAATATACATATAAAACAGAACTTTATATTTTGGAGGAGGCATCATTTTATGGCAATGAATAAAAGCAGCTGCAGTACGTACTTTTAGAAAACAATGAAATAAGATTAAACAACAATGGGCCCTTCCACTGGCCAATAGTGTATACCCTCAACCAATGAGTTCAATATATAAGTCCAAAAGAATTGAAAAATGTTTACACTTTTCATTTTAACTTGGTTTGTTTATTCAAATATACAAGTAGAATTCTTTGTTAATGATATAACTTTTCAAAAAGGTCTCAGATTATAAAATTGCTTCTTAACAAAGTGAATTGATGCTATTCTCCAAACCAGCTATGTCTCTGATATCAATTTGCAATTAAACATCTGGTTTGCCAGTTTGTGGCTGATATAATCGCTTTTGCTTAGGTAATAGAAATTCAGTGTTTAAAGCAATGCTATCATTTTAAAAAAGAAACTGAGGGACTGAAGAGCCTGGGAAATAATACACAATAATATGCAATAGTACACAAATACAGATTTTATGCTTTCCTATATTTTGTTGGAATCAGAGAGGTATTTGGACACATTGTGAAAAGCTGGAAGTCAAACTGAAGCTCTATTAGCCTCATTTGTTCTACAATTCACTGAGTTTCTGTCACCTCCTCATCCCCACCACCCCCGTGCCTCCATTATTTTTTTCTCTCTGTGGTTCATTTCAGGTAGTTTCTATAGCCATGTTTTCAAATTCATTGATATTTTCTCCTTAATGGCTAATCTGCTGTTAATCTCATCCAGTGAAATTGGCATTTCAAATATTATATTTTTCAATTCTAGAATTTTCATTTGGTTCTTTTTGTTTATATATTAATTTCTTTCATTATATTCATATTTCCTTTGAATAATTGGACATATTTAGAATAGCTGCTTTAAAATTGTGTGTGCTGATTCCATCACTTTAATAATTTCTGGGTCTATTTCTATTGACAATGTTTTATACAGTCATCAGTCATGTTTTCCTGCTTCTTAACATGTCACTTTTTTCATTTTAAAAACAATTTGTTGAAGTATATCAATCATACATGAACATACATAAACTGTAAGTGTATAGTAAAAGTTGTGAACTTATAAAACAAACATGCATAACATCATACAGGGCTCTCATACATCACCCCACCACAAATACCTTGCATTGTTGTGAACCATTTTGTAACAAATTATGAAAGAGCAGTGTCAAATTATTACTACTAACTATAGTCCATATCTTACATTTGGTGCATTTTCCCCCAACCTACCCTAGTATTGTTCTATTGTAAACCATATAATTTATCTAAAGTGAACAATAAATGGCATTTGGTACAATCACATAGTTGTGCATTCATCATGGCAATCAATATTAGAGAATTTTCATTACTCAAAAAACAAACCACTATAATACCCATCTGTTAAAGCTACTAAATACAAATCCTATGATGTGCTTTCACTATTTATATTCATTTCCAAACATTTAAACAATTTTTAACCAATTCTGCACAGATTAATCCCCAGCTTTCCATTTTCCAACCACATTTTATTCTCTGGTGAGTTATATTCTAGCTATCAACTCCATGAGTTTGCGCATTATATTTAGCTCATAACAGCGAAATCATACAATCTTTTTCCTTTTGAGTCTGGTTTGCTCCACTCAACATAATGTCCTCCAGGTTCATCCATGTTGTCATATGCTTCACAACTTCCTTCCTCTCACAGTTGAATAATATTCCATCGTGTTTATATACCACAGTTTATCCATTCATCACTTGATGGACATCTGGATTGTTTCCATCTTCTAGCAATCATAAATAATGCTGCTATGAAGATTGGTGTGCAGATGTCTGTTCATGTCACTGGTCTCAGTTCTTATGGGTATGTACCTAGTAATGATATTGCTGGGTCATATGGCAAGTCTGTACTCAGCTTCCTTAGGAAATGCCAAACGGTCCTCCACAGTGGCTGTACCATTCTACATTCCCAGCAATAGTGAATAAGCATTCTTATCTCTGCACATCCTCTCCAACATTGTAGTTTTCCATCTTTTTAACAGTGGCCGTTCTAATAGGTGTGTAATGCTACCTCATTGTAGCTTTGATTTACATTTCCCTACTAGCCAGTTGTGTTGAACATTTTTTTATGTGTTGTTTCACCATTTGTATTTTTCCTTTAGAAAAATGTTTTGTTAAGGTCCTTTGCTCATTATATAATTGGGTCATTTTTGTTTTTATTGTTGAGTTGTAGTACCTTTTTATATATCGTGGATATTAGACCCTTGACAGATATGTGATTTCCAGATATTTTCTCCCCTTGAACAGGTTGCCTTTTTACCCTTTTCACAAAGTGCTTTGAGGTACAAAATTGTTTAATTTTGAGGAAGTCCCATTTATCTATTTTTTCTTTAGTTGCTCATGCTTTGAGTGTAAGGTTCAAGAAACCCTTAGTTACTACAAGGTCATGTAGATGTTTCCCTATATTATCTTCTAGGGGTTTTATGGTCCTTGATTTTATGTTTAGGTCTTTGATCCATTTTGAGTGATTCTTGTATAGAGAGTGAGTTGGGGCTCACTTGGGGCTTTACCATTAAGCATGGACCATAGTTCACATTGTAGACCACACTCTTTCCCACACAGTTCTGCATGTTATATGATGATATAAAATGGGCTATATCGTCATTGCAATGTCACTCAGGATAATTCCCAAGTCCCAAATAAGCCCTTGTATTACAGCTGCTTTTCCCTCTCCCTGCCCCCAAAGGGTCCAGTGGCCACTGGCTCCACATTTATTTTTAAATTTCTTCCATTGTATGAAACACAATATATCTATAACAGAATACCAGTAAGTCCAATATAGTTCATAGCCCTCCCCCCAATCCTGAGGAGTCTGGGATGGTGATTTCCACTCCATCTCCAAGTGAGAGGGAGGCTTATATCCCATGGATAAGATGGATGGGATTATCCTGCCTGCAGCTGCAGACTCTCTCCATTCCCTGGGATGGCCATTATCCATCATCATCTCCCCACCAGGTATCCTGGGTGAGCCCATTGAGCTGTAGAGTAGTAGTTGCAGCTCCACCAAGATTCTGGGTCCAGTTGGCACATGGACAACCCAAAGACTTTGGTCTCTGGAAGTACACCTACAAACTCCAGCACCACATATAGGTTTGAATAGAAGGGACAAATGGACCATGTGCAGGGAAGACATATTTGGGTCCAGCTCTGTCACTCTCAGGAGCAAGGATTCCAAAGTAGGACCCACAGATAAGACACCAGACTCTGGGGCTATGTGCCCTGATATAGGACCTGGGTTTCTCCAGAGCCTTCAGGATCCCCTCTGTTTGGGGTGATATCCACTTAGGAAGCCTATGAGGTCCTACTGAGATGTGCATAACTGTTACCTTTGGATGACCTCCCGACTCACTTTGATGTCTCTTAGCCATATGAACTCATGTGTCCTTATCAGTTCCCCCTTTTCTTTGAGTTTTTTTTCCAGTTGTGTTACCCATTGGCACTTGTTAATAATCCCTCATTGCCAGGGAGGCTCATCCCCGGGAGTCATGTCCCACGCAGGGAGGAAGGTAATGCATTCATATGCTGAGTTTGGCTTAGAGAGAGGCCACATCTGAGCAACAAGGGGGTTCTCAGGAGGCAACCCTTAGGCACATCATAACAATAGGCTAAATTTCAATTTCAAGAGCAAAGACTCATAAGGCTAGTCATCAGTAACAGGAGCCCATCAGTGGATCATCCTCCTTTGCCAGACACTTTCCCTGCACTTGGGGGACTGTTGCTGCTCCCTTGGATACTATGGCAGAGCTCTCTAGGATGGGAATTCAGTATTCTCTCTTTTTTGAGTGATTCTCCACACAATGTGACCATGCCCCGTGAGCATTTGAACAATTTTATGTACTTTTTAAATATATTCAGGTGAACTTCCTCCCATGCACCCCCCACCAACGATCCTCTCCCACCCCAGTTGTAACCCTTCTGTGATTCAAAGCTTTTTCAAAGATGAAGCCAATACAATAGCCAAATACAATTAATAGGAAAATGAAATAATAATCATGTTTAAATGCAAGAGATAAAATACATGAAAACTTTTTAAAAATCCTAAAAATAAAATTAAATTAAAGGATCAGGTTATTCAAAAATGATAAAAATTGTTTTAAAAAATTAATAAAAGATTTTTTTTGACATTTTCTCTTTTATCACTGCAATATCGGGTGTCCAGTCTGTACTGTGGCACCTTCTCCCCTCACTCCCCAGTGTCTCACAATTTTTCATTTAATTTTCAAAGAAGTTTTAGGTCACAGCAAAGTCACACACAGAATACAAGACACTCTCATATACCCAAACTCATTCCACTTTCCTCACCCCATATTAAAACCTTTTTGCATGTGGATGGTAGCATTGTTACAGCTGATATACAGATAGTGAAACATAGCTACTAAACATTGTCAATGGTTTACAGTATGGTTTACATTTTAGATGGTATACTTTTATAAATTTTGGTAATATTTACCATGTCCTGTGTCCATCACAGTATGGTTTTGAAGAACATTTCCACTGAGCATGAAATACCCTTTGTTTGGTCTATTCTGTTCCTCCCTCTCCATCACCCTGGGACCAACAACGACCTAGTGGCTTAACTCATTGGATGGCAAGATTCATACTTACATGCAACAAAAGGTCTTGACACACTGGTTTGTTCTCCACTATTAAGAACTGCTCTTGCTCTTAAGAGACACCCACCTGTCTATTTCTGAGCAAATCAGTCCTCCCAAAGATGGGTATCCACTTCCTTCCCTCTCATCTTGTGGGTCTCCACCCACTAATACAACACATTATGACAGGATGAACACTCACACACTCCCTAGAAGCCTGCTCCAAATGCACCCTGTCCTGAGTTCCCCCCCCAACCAACACCCTAAACCAGTGACACTTCCTTGACATATTGCCATAAGGGCATTCCCACCTCTGTACTTTCAACCTCATACCCACAGATTCAAATTGTTCACCTGGTCCCTCTCCCATCTCTCCCCTCATATCCTGGGTATTCCAACCCACCCTTCCCAATCTACCCACCTGCCAACCCTGCACCACCAAACCCAATATTATCACTACTCACATGTCCTATCTCTTCAATATGCAACTACACTCTATCACTTTACCATAGATTACGTCCGTGTGGGTGATGGCTCACAACTTTCTCTTATCTTTCTCTTTCTTGTAAACTTAACTTTCAGTCAATAGTTCTCAGAGACTGCTCAATTTCCTTACTTCATATCAGTGAGGTCATGTACTGTTCATCCTTCCATGCCTGGCTTGCTTCACTCAACTTAAGGTCTTTAAGATTCATCCATGTTATCCCATGTGTTAGCACTTTATTCCTTCTTACAGCTGAGTAATATTCCATTGTATGTATGTACCACATTTTGTTTATCCATTCATCTGTTGATGGGCACCTGGGTTGATTCCAGCTTTTGGCAATAGTGAACAATGCCGCTGTGAACACTGGTATGCATATATCTGTTCGTGTCTTTGCTTTCAATTCTTCTGGGTATATACCACATATTCATTTTTGCTTCTGTGTGTTGGTGCGTGTGTGCGTGCTTGTGTTGTATAACTTTTTATACAATTTCAGTATCAAGTTGGGTCCTGTATAATGTTATTTATTTTTTAAATGGTTTGTAGAATCACGAATAAAGCCACTTGGGCCTGAAGTGTTCTTTGTGGGAAAGGTAATGATACAAAATCAATCTCTTTAATATATAGAAGACAATTAATATTTTATATGGGTTTTTTGGACAGTATTGTAAAGAAATGTCTAAATTAAATTTTCTAATTATTTGCTACTTATTTATAAAATATAATTTAATTTTCCTTTCACCTTTAAGTCATGTAGCCTTGGTTACTTCACTTATTCATTCTAATTGTCCTCTATATTTGCTCAGATTTTCTACATAAGCTGTACTGCCATCTGAAAACCCAGACTATTTTATTTCTTCTGTTCCAATATTTATGACTTTTTTTCAAAATAGTCTTTGTTTTAAAGATTTACAGAAAAATTGTACAGGAAGTACAAAGTATTCCATATATCCCTTCTCTCCCCAAAATTTCTCCTATTATTAGCATGTTGCATTATTGTGGTACATTTTTCCAACTGATGAACCAGTTTTGATATAGTATTAATAACTAAAGCCCATGGTTTACATTAGAGTTCATGTTTCATATTGTGCAGTTCTACACATATTTTCATATATCCACTAGTAGGGTATCAAAAACAATAGTTTCACTGCCCTAAAAAGGCTCTGTGATCCACTTATTCATTCCTTACCACCCTTCCCTGAAGTCCTGGCATCCGCTGATTTTTTTGCTGTCTTTTTAGTTTTGCCTTTTCCAGAATGTCATATACTTGGAATCACACAGAAGCAATCTTTTCAGACTGGCTTCTTTATCTTAGTAATATGTATTTATGTTCCTGCATGTGTTTTCATGACTTGATAAATTTAGTTTGATTGTTGAATAATATTCCATTGAACGGATGTGTTGCAGTTTATTTATAAATGCACCTATTAAAGGGCATTTTGGTTGCTCTCAATTTTTGACAAATATTTATAAGTGTATTTTTGTGTGGACACAGGTTTTTAACTCATTTCGGTAAATACCTAGGAGCATGATTACTAGAATATATGTTAAGCCTATGTTTATCTTGGCAAGAAACTGCCAACTACCTTGGCAGTACCATTTCCATTCTCCATTCCCACCAGCAATGAATGAGCATTCCTGTGATCCCCTTCCTTTTCAGCATTTGGTGTTGTCAGTGATTTGGATTATCTATCCTGATAGATGCATAGTGGTATCTCATTGTTGTTTCAAGTTATAATTCCCTAGTGACATACTATGCTAACCTTCTTTTCATATATATATATATATATATTTTTTTTTTGCCATCTATATATCTTTTCAGTGAGGTGTGTCTTCAGATCTTTTGCTCTTTCTTTAAATTGCATTGTTTGTTTTTTTATTATTGAATTTAAAATTGCATTATATATATCCCAATACATATATCTTTTAATTGTTTCTCTTGTCTTATTTCTCATTCTAGGCCTTACATTTCATTGATAAATGTAAGTGGTGGGTGTTGACATATTTCTTGACATGTTCCCAATCATAGATGGAATGCATTTTGCCTTTGACCAGTTAAGTGTGATGTTAGCAGTAGGTTTTTCATTGTTTCCCTTTATCAGCTTGATATTCCTAATTTGTTATTAATACAAATGTTATCGGATTTTTAAAAATGTTTATTCTGCATGTATTGAAATGAACATGTGGTTTTGCTCCTTTTGTTGCTCTTTTTATTTAGATATTGCTATTTTTTAGCAATTATTTTGGCATTATACCCATATTATCCGTACAGATCACTGAGGATCTGCTCATTATTTTCAGTTTGGATTTGTTTGTTGATCTACCATTATATACATTTAGTCAATCTTTGTTCATCTCTGAACTACTGCTTTTAAGCCAATCCTGTTTTGTTTTGTTTTGTTTTTTTAAATTTGAGTTACTTTAGTTTTTAGATCTAATGTTACAGTATTTTTTTAAAAATAGTTTTTCCTTTGATGCTGACATTCCCTTTTTGTTCATTATTATAATTATATTTTCTTTATATCCTTCACCTCACATATAATAGTGGCTATAAAATCTTTGTCTAATTCTGACATCTGTGCTAGTTTGGAGTTGGTCTCCATTGATGGGCTCTTGTCTAGAGTTTAGGTCATGTTTTCTTTTCTTTATATAGAGAATAACTTTAGCTTGCATTTTTGGTATGGAAAGTATATGTTGTAGATATTGGAATTTGCATATTTCTCTCAAGAATATGAGTTTTTCAGGCAATTAATTTGATAGAACTCAAATATTATATTCTCCCCATACAGGATTCAGCAGCTGAAACCTCTGTTCAGTTCCTGCAGCCTTTTCTGGGCTGCTCTGTACCTGTTTCAAACATGTGTAGTTCAGATGTGTATTCGGAGTTTATATGCACAAGCTGGGAATCCCCCTCTCTGGATTTCTCCTTTACAGGTATTTTCTCATCATCTTCCAGATGCTGTGGTAGCCCCAAGTCTTTCTTCTTGTTCTTCAAGGCAATAAGCCTGTAGGTAGTTAACTGAGTTTCACTGACACCTAGTTCGGACTGAGCTTTACCCTCCAGTGATAAAGCATAAACTGAAACTCACCGAAAATTGTTTCTTTCATCTAAGTTTCAGTTTCTGTTTCTTGCAGTTTCTGTTTCTTGCTTTTGTAACTTTCTAGTGCCTTCAAGTCTAGTTGCTTTTTAAAATTTTGTCTATAGTTTAGTGTTGACCTATGGGTATAGGGTGTTTTTTTGTTTTGTTTTTTTTTTTTTTCATTAGAATGTTTGCCTCTATTAGTGGAAGAGGAACCTTGTTTTCTGTCCTGGATCTCCTTATGAATCAAATCAGATAGTATGTGCTCCACTGATAAGGCCTCTTCACCAGTGGTTCCAGTTTGAGATTAGCTCTGCTACCTCACTCAATATCCTGCAGGACAATCTTCAGTTGTCTCCTGGTTTTCACATGCTCTTCTTTGCTAAACATCAGTTTTCTCTGTGCTTCCTCCCCAAGTGGTGCTTAAACTCAGACTCCAGCACACATTATGCAATTCAAGGCAGATTAAAATAGCACAGCATAGGACTATAACAGCCTTTGTTCATGCTACAACCTGTAACTCATGCTGCCTTGAGAAGTCTGGAAAGAGACTATAAGAATTTCATCTGGAAAATGTGAGAGGATTCCAGAGGTCAGTAGGACTGTGATGATGTCCCTGGAACCTCCTATGATGCATTAAATTTGAGGAAGAGAGAAACCAGTGGAGAAAACTAGACCAGTAGGAAACGGGAACGCACCCATGCTCTTTCTCTCACCACACACAATTTGTCTCCAGAGCTGAGCAAGTTGACATGTTCCATATTCCTGCTTATGCTATTCTCAGTGACCAGGGAACAATAAATCTTCCCCAGGGCCCTGTGTTTCCCCTCCAGTCCCTACAGCTTTTACTAGAGAGGAATGTAGTTTTAGATCTCCCTCTTTGGCCCCTGCATGGTGTTTTAACATTTCCTCTTTGAGATAACTGTGGTCAAAGTAAGAATTACGATGGCTAGAGTACGGTGGGAGAAAGGAATTAAACACAAAGCATGGAGATAAGTCTCTGAGGAAACCTTAGGAAGAAAACAGAGAATATGAAATACTGTTCATTTAAAATCTGTAAAATGGTTTATATAAATATTAATACTTTTGGAATGTCAATATGTACTGCAGCAATTGTGTGTTCATTCAAGAAAATTTATATCTATATATCTGTATATTTATTAAACTATTAAACTATCAGTGTGTACTGCACCTTGTAATCAATTTGAGACAATATAAACAAAAAATCAAGGTCCCAAGCTGCCTTGATGAAACTTAAGAGTTTGAAGGTGTAGAGTGAGTTTGTGGGATTCTCAATGATAGTAACATGCCATAACAACGATGACAAAAGGAAAATTAGCAGCTCTATGAATACAATCGGTATAAAATTGGGATAAGTAGTATCATTAAATTTGAAAACCATCACTTTCTTAGTTGGTAGAACAAGCTTCACTATTCTCAAAAAAGTGAACCCGACAAAATGACTCAGTTATGCAACAAGAGTTATCGGTTCCTGCCTCGTAGTTATAAGTGAGTCAAAAATAGTTTGTGAGGATTAGTTTATTATTCTGTGGGTAACAATACAAAACTATCTACGTTTTAAATCCCCTGAAGTTGATTTCTTACTCGCCTTACACGTCTCACTGCGGTCTGTGTGTGATGATGTGTATCACACAGGGACCCATGCTATGGATGCACCATAAACTTGTGGCTGGACCATATGACACCTGTGGTCAGAACAAGAACAGATGGACAACAGGGCACAAAAGCATTTGCAGTAAATGTAAAATCTTTCATTACTGCTTTTTGAGTGCTGGTGTAAAATTACCAAAGGAGGATGAAGGGGGAAATGAATGTGTTTGCATAACTCAATTAAATATTACCCTTGAATAGTACCGTCTATTAACTTCCTTCTTCCCACCTGCCTCATTAATTGCTGAGTCACAGGACACTGACACTGTTGTCCCTCTGTTAGTCCAGGAAAGCCTCCCTCTCTTAGGAGGATAAGAAGTGGAAATTGCTTATCAATAAACTCCTAAGATTCAGTGATACTTGGACAAATTTTCTTCCTGAACTCACAAATCAAAGATGCTTCATTAACCTTACTTTCCCATTCCACTGACAACTTCTTACATTGCCCAAATATCAGCCCAAATTATACAGAGTTTCATAACTGATTGTCTCCTTCATCAGACAGTCTATCACAATAGGTCAGATGCCAAATCTTTCTTGATCATTATTTTAAAGCCTGTGACTTGCACATTGCTTGAAAAAAGGATAAGCTCAACTAGTACTTATAGGATTGAGTTGACTTTCCAAGTGTTCTGGCAAGGCTGTGGAGATGACATAATTGGAACTCAATTTCTTTGTATTCAAATATTCTGTCCTCATTAAAAATAACTAGTTTTTAAAATGTTAATCTAACATCTCTTAGAGGATAGGTTGGAGATTTTGGGGGAAGATGGAACCCTGAACCTGAGGGATATAATTGCAGCCCAAGAATAATTGGTACAGGAATAAGAATGCATTCACTGCCTAGCCAGCAGGCAACAAAAAGCATTCCTTTTTCCTGCTGCCGTAAGCGGTGGCCTCTCATTGGTCCCCTACATGCCACTGAGAACTTAACTTTCATTTCTCTCCAGCAATTCTCGGCAGAGGTCCTATGCGGAGATCAGCTTCCTGGTTTAGGTGAGTGATTCCTGACAACACCTGCCCTTTCCTGTCTTCTAGGAAGTTTGCAGGAGCAGAGATGAGAGAATTCGGGATGAAAAAACCATATGTGCTTGCGTGAGTTTAATTTGTGTCCGGAAGCTGTGCTGAAGGGAAAGAAAGAGCCGGCTTGTGGGCTGCCTGCAGATTCCCGAGTAAAGGGCAGCCTTGATCTCTGGGAGGGGTGGCCTGGAAAGAAGGAAGTTGGAAAAAATAAAGGGCCTTTTTTGTTTCCAGGACAGACCATTAGTTCGCCATGCGGAGTACACCCCCCCTCCCTTTATTTTTCTATATTTTTCATGTTTGCACCTTGCCAGGTGAGCCAGAAACTTCTTTTTTTCAGGGGCAGAAAGTCCCGTCTCCTTCCTCTCCAGAGAAGCCTGCGTTTCCAGCTGTGAAAGCCCAAGCTCTGCCAAGGGCCAGCAGAAATGGGAGGCTTTTCCTGTCCCTGTGAGGAAGGGAACAGGGTCTCAGGTCTCAGGCAGGATAACTTGCTTCTTTCATCCCTTTTGATAACCTCTGTGCCAATATTCACAGTTTTCCTCACAAGTTTGAAACCACATAGCCTGTTCAGGGACAGCAGGCTGGAAGAACTGATCTCTGCCCATCCCTGCTGCTGCTCCTGTGGTCACTTGCCCCCCACAATATCCAGCGGGAAACTGGCTCTTGCCTGAGTGCTCTGGCTCACTCTTGCCTCAGAAGGCTGGTCTGCCCCTCGGGTATCCCCTCTGCATTGGAGCTTGTTCTTCCTTTCCTCCACCTTTTCAGAGGTCAAGGCAACTGCCTCCTCATGCGTCTGTGCCTTATAGGAGTGCCAGGTCCGTATCTGCTGGATGTTGATTGTCTAATCAGCAGGGTCTAATACATCGAAAGAAATGGATTCATTTATTTCTTAAGGTTTTTATAAAGTTTTATGGCAGAATGCTGCTAGGGTGACCAAAATGTAATTAACATCCTTTCAAAATACAATAAATAAATATTAAGTGTCTACAGGAGATTACATTCTGGGGTAGGGGTAGAGAAAAATGAAGCAAACAATAATTAAATAATGTTGTTTGAAAAAAGGTGTTAAGGGCAACGATATAACATTAAAACAACAAACAGGGAAGTGGATGTAACTCAATGGTTGAACGCCTGGTTCCCATGTACAAGGTCCTGGGTTCAATTCCCAGTACCTCCTAAAAATAAAAAAGAAATAAAAATTTAAAAGTGCTGGATTAGGGCTGTAGTCCCAAAGAGCTTTGTAATCTTCAATAGATTTCAGATTAGGCCTCATTGTGAGAAGACAATTTTGAATGGTTTTTAAAGAAAGGAGGGATTTAAAGGCTCTCAGATGGGGTTTTGTCTGGAGGGGTCAAAAATCTGTGGGAGGCTAGTGTGCACTGGAGAGCAGTGTGCAGGGAGAGGAGCAGGAGGCGAGGTCAGATGGATGAGGCAGTGGGAGAGGATGGGCCATGTGATCCTAAGTCGACAATTATAAATTCAGGCTTCACTCTGGAGGATGTGGATTTGAGCAGAGGAGTGATGAGACCGATGTGTGCCTTTAAAGCTCACTCTGGCAGATGGTGTGTGCACAGCCATGAAAGCAGACTGCAGTAGGCCAAGGATATTATCAGGGAGACCAGGAGAGGCTATTCCTGGAGTCGAGATAAAAGATTCAGGCAGCAAGGAATTAATTAGAAGAGCACCCACAGGATTTTCTGTAAGAAATGGGGAGGGGACTAGGGAGAGCTTTATTAAAATGGCCCTGTATTATGAAATGGCTTCTTTGAAACATGTTGACCCTTGCAGAGAGGGTCGTACACGTGGGTCAGATTTAGCCTCTGAAGGGTGGCTGCAGAGTGAACTCTGCGTGGAATGGGGAGAAGTTGCAGTGTTTCTGAGTTTCAGGTCTCCGGATGCCAAGAAGAGGTCCTACTTTCTCTATTGGCATCTCTTGACCCAGGGGCAAGGGGAAGTTTAAAGGAAGTTGGCTCAGCCCTACACAGGACTTATTCTCTGCACCCCCCCTCCCCCACTGCCTACTGCTGCTTTGTAGAGACACTTTCATTTTACTTGTCTGACCTGTACATGAACAGAAAGCCTCTGTACAGACAACCAGGATCCAATGAGATAAGGAGGCTCAGGATCTAATTAGAGCTCATCCTACTCTGAACTCTCCTAGCTTTATACCACCCCTAAAGGGGAATATGCATTTTGTCTCTTGGTCTGTCTCTCCCTCTGTCTTAGATGGGGAGGGCTTCATTGGTGTAAAGGCACAGGATTCATTGCAAGGAAAGTGAGCTTGAATCAGTTTAACTTGTATTAGAAGCATATGGAAGAACCGGTCAGGAACTTTGCATTTGGCATATACATGAATATTTCAATGTGAGAGTCTAGGGAGTGCTTGGAAGACTCTAGCCTGATAAACAATAGAGGAAGTCCAATGAGATGGTTCTGGTCCAAGGGACAGGAGGACACCAAGTCACCCTGGTATCCCTGTTTTTGTCACTCATACCATTTCATATTTTTTGTTTTTTTTGTTTTTTTTTAAAGATTTATTTTTTATTTATTTCCCCCCCGCCCCCTTCTGCTTGCTCTTGCTGTGTGTCCATTCTTGTGTTCCTCTCTGTCTGCTTTGTCTCCCCGTTGTGGCGATGCGCCGAGACTGGTCACTGCGCAGGCCGCTTTGCCCCGCTTGCGGGTGGCTTCTGCTTCCATTCACGGCCGGCTTCGCTTCAGTTCGCGGGTGGCTGACTGTGCTCCGTTCGTGGGTGACCTGCCCTGCCCGTAGCGGCTTTGCCCTGTCCATGGCAGCTTTTTGCCCTGCCCACTGCGGCTCTGCCCCGCCCACGGCGGCTTGCCCTTCTCAAGGCGGTCTGCCCACTAGGAGAGGTCCCCGGAAACTGAACCCGGGGCCTCCCATGTGGTATACCGGCGCTCTATCCACTGGGCTAAACGGCCAGCCCTCATATTTGTTTTAGTTCGCTAAAAGCTACTGGGAAATGTGTTGGCTTCTATACGGAGATTTATTAGCTTAAAGGCTCACAATTCTGAGGCTGTGAAAACATCCAAATCAAGGCATCATCAGAGATGTGGTCTCACCAAGTTGCAGCTGTGGGTGATCAGGGACCTGGCTCGTCTCTCCCCTCTTCCAGGCCTAGTTTCTTTCAGCCTCTTGGGGACCTTTTTCTGTGCCTCTGTGCTCTGTTGATTCCAACCTCTCAGGGTTTCTCTGTGTCTGCTGCTTTTCTCTGTGTCTCTGCTTTCAGTCTTCTATTTTTAAATGACTCCAGCAAGAGGGTCAAGACCCACCCTGGGTCACACCTCACTAAAGCAATCCAAAGCCCCTGCCCCACAACTGAATCCAGTCCGGTCAATTGGTCCTAAACCCGCAGGAATGCATGAGCTCCAAGAACATGATTCTTTGTGTGATCCAGAATGTTCTAATTGCTATTAGAGTATTAGGATTCAGAAACTGGCTGAATCCTCATTTAGGCATGGGCCTCGTTCTGTGTGAGAACTTCTGATTTCCTGGTGAGGAAATCTTAGACAGGGAACCTATGGACGCTCCAAGAGCCCAGCCCAGGCTTCTGTGTCAGTAGCTTCAGTCGTGCATTGCCATTCCTGCCAGTGTGACCTAATAGTACATACACTCAGGCCAGGCTTCCTGAGCTTTGCCGGGTAATCAGGACAGGAGACACAACTGGCTAGTGAGGCTGCTCAGGTTAGTGCTCACTGAGGGTTCTTACAGTGGTCCAGGAGGCCCCTTACCTTCTCTGTTACAACTTTGTTAGAAACTTGACTAGGCAAATGTGTGAGAAACTAACATAATTTAGGTAAGCCTATTGTGCCATAGGAGTAATAAGTAAGAGCCCAGGGACACCTTGCAGGGGTCCAACAAGGGTGGCACTTGGTTACAAAAGTCAAAACTGCCTTGTGGAAGCTGAGTTTTGTGCTTACCAATTGGCACTGAAAGTCTAGTCACAGTCTTCCCGGTCCAAATGTGCATTACCCATCAAGGCACTTTTTATGAAAAATAATGTGGCCTCGAAAAGCAGCTGGCATTCCACTTTATATTAACTCACTAGGTTTCCGGGGGAAAAAATACTAGGAGAAGGTTAAGCCAGTGTACTCTTTACGGGGTGAAAGGTCTCAAGCCTCATGTTGTCCCTTTGTTCCCACAAATCCAATCTAATTCCCAGTCATGCAACTTTTACACTAATTTATCTCCCACCCTCATGTGTTTTCTCCATTTCCTCTATCAATTTGTCCTGCAACCTGCCATAATCTCTCCCCTGGGCAACTGTGCCTGAGTTCTCAGCCATCTCCTCATTCCGACCTTGAATTTCTCTAACCTTTAAGAACCCAAGGGGAGATCTGGTTATGTCCTCACATTCCTCCAATTAGAATACTCAGATAAACTCTCCTTGCTCTTTGGAAAGAGACCATCCTTTTTATATCATTTAAGAAGTGTTGCATCTTCTGGACACTACTGTCGCATGTGGTGCCACAGGCCTAGGAACTTTCTGCACCCAAAGCACACCAGCATTTAAAAACTCACAGAACATGCTGTGTCTTCCCTGAACAAGGCATTCACATATGCAATTTCTTCTAGCTAAAATGTTCTTCCTCTTTCTTATCCCGTATTTCCTTCATATTCTTCAGCTTTTAGTTTGACCTTTATATTTTCAAGTTGGAATTCTTGAATGACTCCCTATCTGGCTCATCATTTGATTTCCCAATAACACATCTATCTCTCTAGTAGTATTTGTCACATCTGCTCTTTGTACATATATGGCCCATTATTTAATTTTTTTTGACTGATCAGGTGACCATTGTTTTCATAATGATTTACACTCTTTGTTTAAACTCATCTTTATATTTTGGGATTTTAGTCTAGCTCCTAGTATATAATCTATCATCAAGGATAATTTGTTGAATGATATCACCTTATATTTTGAGACTTTTCTCCAAAGAACAACAGCCATCCTGTCTGTGTTTCTCTTTCTTAGGCCTCTGACATGTGTGATCCTATAAATATATCTGCACCACCTCCTTCCCTACCATACATACACACACACATATGTGGGCTCCTGTCAATGTCTTTGGCACATCTCTCAGTCAAAGGGAACCTTCTGCCTACAAACAGAAGACTCCTCAGAACCTGCCGGCTGGTCTGGATATACCCATTTCTATACCCCCCTATCTTTGTATCTTTGAGTGTTAATTGGATTTGTGTATTTACTTCTATTGAATTTGTTGAACTCTGTGGTAGGAGCTAGAACACTGAAGAAGGACCTTGAATAAATTAGGTTCGTCCCACCTCTAAATTTTGAACATAAATAATGTTTGTGAGTCATTTGCTGTCTCTCATTCCTCATTTGATGAAAGGCTTTCTCTTATCATGTGTACACACATAGTCACGTATCATATAGTAACAATAAGAGAAAGCATTGCAGATGTACAGCAAAAGATGGAACTGGTTATGCTGTGGATGAGCAGATAGAGCAGACCCTTCTGAAAGGAAATGTGTAAGGGGAGAATGTGAAAGGACTTGTAAAGAGAGACTGAAGTATAGGATTAAGTCATAGTAATATATGGGGGAATCAGTCCATGCCGACAATAGAGCAAGTGCAAAAGCCCTGAGGCACTGGTGCATTTGGTGTGTTTTACATTGAGTGTGGAAAAGAAAAGCAGGACATATAATGGACCCCACAAGGGTCTTAGTAGAAATGGCATCAGGGTTTCCTTCTGTGCAGTAAGAGTAAAGGAAAATAACAACAACAAATAAAGAAGAATAAAAAAATAAGAGAAATGAAAATAACAATCATGCAGATAAGGATGAAAGTTATCCTGTGACATGAAGTAGGAGGAAGGTGTTTGGAATTATTATGGAAATCCATTTTTACCCATTGAACTCCTTTTCTTGTTTTCCTCTCCCTTCTTTTTTGTCTTTCAGCATTTTGGTCTTGGCACATCTTGATTTTTACATAATCAATATCCTTTTTATTCCTGTCTTTCTTACCCTGCCCCCCTTTAATCCCAATCATGCAGGAATTTATGAGCAAGAGGAGCCTCAGAAATCAGGATAGGCAGGAGCAAGGGAGCGGCTGCCATGGCTTCAGAAATCCTGGTAGACATAAAGGAGGAGGTGACCTGCCCCATCTGCTTAGACTTCATGACAGAACCCTTGAGCATAGACTGTGGCCACAGCTTCTGCCAAGCCTGCATCACAGGGAACAGCAAGCAGTCAGAGCTGAGCCAAGAAGGGGAAAGCAGCTGTCCTGTGTGCCGGACCAGCTACCAGCCTGGGAACCTCCGGCCTAATCGGCATCTGGCCAACATAGTGGAGAGACTCAGGGAGGTGGCGTTGGGCCCAGGAAAGCAGCCGAAGTTAATGCTTTGTACACAGCATGGAGAGAAACTCCAGCTCTTCTGTAAGGAGGATGGGAAGGTCATTTGCTGGCTTTGCGAGCGGTCTCAGAATCACCGTGGTCATCACACGTTTCTCTTGGAGGAGGTTGCCCAGGAGTACCAGGTGAGAGCCCAAAATAGAGGGAAACAGGGCGGAAAGTGGTACCTGATGGGAAATCTCCACATTTCA
>PVKH010005116.1:0-22509 GCA_004027955.1 Chaetophractus vellerosus
GCTAAGAAACAAACAAAAAAAAAGCTAAGAAACATCGTGGCACATTTGAGGAATTCTTAAGTTATTCAGAATGGGTCATATACAGGATATGGTGGTGAAAAGCAGAGAATGAAGGTAAAGAGGTAAGCAGGGGCCTTATTACAAGGGCCTCATGTACTTTGTCAAGGATTTAGAAGTTTATCCTACTGTAGACAGAAAACTGAAAGAATTTAAGGAGGGGAGTAATATGATTATAATTACAGTTTAGAATGGTCATTCTGTTAAGTGATTGATTGATTGATTGATTGATTGATAGAATGGAGATAGTAAAACTAGAGGAAAGAAGCCCATCTAAGAGACCATTATAGTAGTCCAGGCTGGAGAAAATAACCTGAATTAAGACAAGAGAGATTTTTGGTAATCCAAATGGAAAAGGCCCTGAACTCTTTCATGAATTGATTTCATAAATAGTTTCAAAGCTCTTAAAGTGATTTTTTTCATTAAAAAAAAATTGTATTGAAGTATATCATTCATACATGAACAAGCAAAATTAACCCACAGTACATGTTCTACAACAACAGTTTTCTCTTATGTGTAAAGTCCATTCATACCCTTAACCTTTTATTTAAACTTAATACTAAAAATAACAACATTTACAACTCTCCAGGTACCTTAAATACCTTTAAAATATAATTAAGGGGGACGGATGTGGCTCAAATGGTTGGGCATCCATCTCCCATATGGAGGGACCTGGGTTCTATCCCTGGGACCTCCCGGTTAAAAAAAAAAAAAAAATACTAAAATATAATTAAAGCAAGCTGTGGGAAAACATTTCAATACCCAGTAGACTAAAGATGGAGAAGCAGAGAAATAAATTTTACTACCTTACTTCCAAGGGAGACCTAAGCACTGAAATTTGGGACAAAGTCAAAAAGATATCTTGCAATATTAATTTTTAGGTATAATTGATAAATTGTAGCATAAGGAAAATGTTTCTATTAATCTCTCATTCTTAGGGAAAAAACTGGTACCCTAGATTTTTTTTATTAGTAGGAAAAGGCTGTTTTGCTTTTAAACCTAAAAAGAAAAAATAATAATAAATAAAAGACAAGGGGAGAGAAGATAGACTAAGAAGATTCTTTCAGCAATCAAACTGACATGACCTGGTAACCAACCTCAGGTGGAAAATGAAGAATATGCATTCAAGAGACTGGCAAGTTTTCTTTAGACTGATGGTCAGATCTGGACCTCAATAATCAGGATTTCAACCCACAAGAAAAAGCAGAATTTGGGTTGACACACTAATTTTCCTTCAAATTTTTATTATGAAAAATTTCAATCCTGCAGAAAAGTTGAAAGAATAATGAAATGAGCACTCTTGAAGTCTGCACCTCCCATCTGACATTTATTGCATTTTCCTATACTAGCTTTATGTATTTATATAATTTTTAAATTGCAGTTATTGGAATATTTCAGCCACTAGGGACATTTTCCCTTTATACTCATAATCAAGGAAATATAACATAATTTCATAATACAAGAGAATAGCCAGTCCATGTCTTAGGCTGAGTTCTGCAAAAACAGAGCCTGAGACAGGGCTTTGAGTGCCTATAATTTATTAAAGACGTTCTCTTAGAAAATAGAGCGTGAGTGAAACAGTAAAGGGCAGGAGAAGGAGCTAAGCAAGGATGCAGACTTAGCTAGAGTAAAGCATCATTCAGGCTGATCCCACAGGGAGCTCTGGAGTAGGAATTGCCCCACAGAGTTTGTTCTACCTTAAGGCAAGAGGACTCAGCCTCATATCAGTCCATCATTACCTGCAGGCTGTGGGAAGGGAGAAGGGTATTAACCTCCTGGGCAAAGTGACTTAGGGCAGTTCTCCAGAGATGAGACAGCTATGCACACTTACCAGCCAGCAGGAAGTGGGGATCTGGAGAGGGGAGTGGGTAGGGAGTGTGAGGGTGGATGCACAGGCTAGGTAAAGGGAAATTAGATGAGGCACCATCATCATCCACCAGAAATTATATTCAAATTTCCCCATTTGTTTCAAGAATATATCTTATGGTTCCCACATTGCATTTTTTTTTACAAATCAATTTTATTGATACATACTAATAAAGCATACAATTCATCAAAAGTATACAGTCTGTGGTATTTGGTATAATCACATAGTTGTGCATTCATCACTTCAGTCATGATTAGAGCATTTTCATCATTTCAATAATAATAAAACTAAGAAGAAAATTCTTCACCTCTCAGTCTCTCTATGCTTCCTCTGCTGTACATAGCTGCTATTTCTGGCTCTTCTTGCACAATTACTTATTTATTAATCAGTTTTCTTGAGATATTTTCATATACCACACAGTCTATCCTAAGTGTATAATCAGTGGCTTATAGTATAATCACAATGTTGTGCATTCATCACCACAAAAGATTTTGTTATTCCAAAAAAGAAAAACTCCAAACTCCTTAGCAGAGCTTCCCCAGCCCTTCATAACCACTAATCTAATTTGATCTTTATAGATTTATTTATATTTACATTTTTTTTCTTTTTTAATATAGGCATTTAGGGTTATAAATTTCCCTCTCAGCACTGCCTTCCCTGTATCCCATAAGTGTTTTTTTTTTAATAAATCAGTTTTATTGGGACATATTAATAAAACATACACAACAGTGTGATTATACCAAATACCATTATTGTACATTTGGGTGAATTGTATGCTTTATTAATATATTACATTTTATATAAATGGAATCATACAATATGTAGTACTTTTGTGTCTGGTTTTTTCACTTAGCATTATGTTTTTTCTCTAATATTAATATGTTGTAGTGTTAGCATACATTTGTTCAATTTCAAAGGAAAAACAGTTTTATATATGCAATTTTACCCATATTCATATTTCACATGAGGTTTTACTATGCTATACATTCCATGTTATATTTTTTATCTTTCCTTATAGTAATATACATCACTTTCCACTTGCCCTTTCAACCCCTTTCATACCCACATAATAGTACTGGTAGTTACAGACATTCTGTGGGGCTTTCACCTTTTGTATTCATTTCCATACATCCTTTTCACTAATTCAAGTTAACCCTCAGCTCTCCATTCTCTAACCTCATTCTATATTTTAGTGACCCATATTCAAGTAATGAGTAATTTCAAGTTATTCAGGTTAGAGGAATTTTCCTTCTATTCCTATCTTTTGAAGTGTTTTTAACAAGAAAGGATGCCGGATTTTGTCGAATGTCTTTTCTGCTCCCATCAAGGGGATCATGTTTTTTTTCCTTCAGTTTGTTAATGTGGTGTATTACATTGATTGATTTTCTTATGTGAACCAGCCTGGCATACCGGGAATAAATCCCACTTGGTCATGATGTATGTCTTTTTTTTTGAAGTTCAATATTTTTTTTTTTTAAGATTTTATTTATTTTATTACATATCTCCCCTTCCCCCCCGTTGCGGCGACGCGCCGAGACTTGGTCACTGCGCAGGCGCGGCTTTCCCCGCTTGTGGGCGGCTTCTGTGTCGGTTCACAGCCGGCTTTCAGTTCGCGGGTGGCTGGCTACGCTCCATTCGCTGGCGACCTGCCCTGCCCGTGGCGGCCCTTGCCCCGTCCGTGCCCTGCCCATGGCGGCTCTGGCCCGCCCATGGCGGCTCACCATTCTCAAGGCGGTCTGCCCGCTAGGAGAGGTCCCCGGGAATTGAACCCGGGGCCTCCCATGTGGTATGCCGGTGCCCTATCCACTGGGCTATCGAGCCGGCCCCTCAATATTTTTTTTTAAGATTTATTTTTCTTATTTATTATACATTCCCGCTCCCCTTTATGCTTGTTCTTGCTGTGTTCATTTTTCTCTGCGTTCCTCTGTGTCTGCTTGTCTCCCCCTGCTGGGGCGACCTACCGAGTCAGCTCACCGGCGCGGCGGCCCGCCTGCTTGTGGGGGCTCGCCCTTGCTCGCGGGGGCTTGCCTTTGCCCGTGGGGGCTTGCCTTTTTGCCCGCCTGCGGGGGCTTGCCTTTGCCGGTGGCAGCGTGTCCCGCCCACGTTGGCTTGCCTTCTCGAGGCGGTCCGCCCGTTCAAGGAGGCCCGGGGACCGAACCCGGGGCCTCCCATGTGGTAAACCGGCACCCTACCAACTGGGCTATACAGCTGGCCCCTGTATAAATCTTTTGATATGCTGTTGGATTTGATTTGCAAGTATTTTGTTAGAATTTTTGCATCTGTGTTCATTAGAGAGATTGGTCTGTAATTTTTTTTTCTTGTGTCTTTTATCTGGCTTTGGTATTAGGGCGATGTTGACTTCATAAAATGTGTTGGGTAATTTTCCCTCTTCAATTTTTTGGAAGAGTTTAGACAGGATTGGTGTTAATTCTTGAAATGCTTGGTAGAATTCACCTGTGAAGTCATCTGGTCCTGGACTTTTCTTTGTTGGGAGATATTTGATGACTGAATCAACACCTTTAAAATGATTAATTTGTTAAATTCTTGTATTTCTTGTAACGTCTGTGTAGATTGTGCATTTCTTTTTTTTTTTTTTAAAGATTTATTTATTTTATTACATATCTCCCCTTTCCCCCCGTTGCGGCGACGCGCCGAGACTTGGTCACTGCGCAGGCGCGGCTTTCCCCGCTTGTGGGAGGCTTCTGCTTCTATTCACAGCCAGCTCTTGCTTCAGTTCGCGGGTGGCTGGCTGCGCTCCATTCGCGGGCTACCTGCCCTGCCCATGGCGGCTTTTGCCTGTCTGTGGCAGCTTTTTGCCCTGCCCACGGCGGCTCTGGCCCGCCCATGGCAGCTTGCCATTCTCAAGGCGGTCTGCCCGCTAGGAGAGGTCCCCGGGAACCGAACCCAGGGCCTCCCATGTGGTATGCCGACGCCCTATCCACTGGGCTATCCAGCCGGCCCCTGTGCATTTCTAGGAATCGCTCCATTTCATCTAGGTTGTCCGGTTCATTGGCATACAGTTTTTCATAATATCCTCTTATGATCCTTTTCATAAAGGGTCAGTCATAACTTTGTTGGGTCAGTCATAACTTTCCCCCTTTCAATTCTGATTTTATTTATTTCCATCTTCTCTCTTTTTATCTTTGTTAGTCTAGCTAGGGGTTTGTCAATTTTATTGATCTTCTCCAAGAGCCAGCTTTTAGTTTTGTTGATTTTCTCAATTTTTTATTGTTATGGTTGTTGTTCTCAATTTCATTTTTTTCTGTTCTAATCTCTATTAATTCTTACCTTCTGCTTGCTTTGGGGTTGGTTTGCTGTTCTTTTTCTAGTTTTTCTAGTTGTTCAGTTAGATCTTTGGTTTTAGCTCCTGCTCCTTTTTTAAATATAGGCGTTTAGGGCTATAAATTTCCCTCTATGAATAGCCTTCACTATATTCCATATATTTTGGTAAGTTGTGTTCTCATTTGCATTTGTCTCAATATATTTACTGATTTCACTCATTTATAGTGTGTTGTTCAGCCTCCATATTTGTGAATATACTGTTTATTATATTCCTATATATTATTGATTTCCAGTTTCATTCCATCATGATCTGAGAAGGTGCTTTGTATAATTTCAGTCTTTTGCTATTTATTGAAAGCTGCATTGTGCCCTAACATGTGGTCTGTTCTGGAGAAAGACCCATGAGCACTTGAGAAGTGAACCCACAGAGTTTGGGTGCAGTGTTCTGTATATGTCTGTTAGGTCTAACTCGTTTATCATATTGTCCAAGTTCTCTGTTTTCTTGTTGATCTTCTGTCTAGTTGTTCTATCTAATGAGGTGAGTGGTGTGTTGAAGTCTCCAGCTGTTATTGTAGAGATGTCTGTTTCTCCCTTCAGTTTTTCCAGAGTTTGTCTCATGTATTTTGGGGTACGCTGGTTAGGTGCGTAGATATGAATGACTATTGTATCTTCCTGGTGGATTGTCCCTTTTATTAATATATAATGGCCTTATGTATCTCTCATAACTTTTTTGCCTTTAAATTTTGTTTTGTCTGATATTGGTATAGCTACCCCTGCTCTATTTTGGTTACTGTTTTCGTGCACTATCTTTTTCCGTCCTTTCACTTTCAGCCAGTTTGTATCCCTGGGTCTAAGGTGAGTCTCTTGTAGGCAGCATATGGATGGCTCTTGTTTTCTTATCCATTCTGTCAGCCTGTATCTTTTGATTGGGGGGTTTATCCATTCACATCCAGTGATATTACTGTAAATGCAGTATTTACGTCTGCCATTTTATTTTTAGTTTTCATATGTCACACATTATTTTCGTGTTTTTACTGTTATGGTTGTCCTTTCTGCTGTTCTTTCTTCTATACTCTCCTCCAAGCCTCCTCCTCCTTCATTTTATTCAGGCTCTAAGGCTTCCTTTAATAATTCCTGCAAAGGTGGATTCTTTTTTTACGAACTCTCTTAGTTTTTTTTGTTGTTGTTTATCAATATTTTAAACTCACTTTCATATTTGAAGGTCAATTTTCTGGATAAAGAATTCTCAGCTGGCAGTTTTTCTCTTTCATTGTCCTAATTGTATTATACCACTGTCTTCTCGCCACCATGGTTTCTGATGGGAAATCCACACCAAGTCTTACTGGGCATTCCTTGTATGTGATGCTTTGCTTCTCATAATTTTCTCTTTATCTTTGACATTTGACATTCTGATTAGTATGTGTCTTGGAGTAGGTCTATTTGGATTTATTCTGTTTATGGTACGCTGCATTTCTTGGACATGTAAATTCATTTCTTTTGTGAGAGTTTGGAATTTTTCAGCCATTATTTCCTTAAATACTCTTTCTGCCCCTTTTCCCTTCTCTTCTCCTTTTGGAACACTCATGATACATATGTTGTTGCATTCAGGTTATTCAACTCCTTGAGTCCCTGCTCAATGTTTTTCCATTCTTTTCTCTCTCTCTTCTTTTGTCTCTTCAATTTCAGCTTTCTGCTATGTATGCCTCTAATGTGTTTTTATCTCACCTATCGTGGCTTTCATTCCCATGAGCTTTGTTACTTTTCTAGTTAGGATTTCAAATTCTTCCTTGTGGTCACTCAAAGTTTTCTTAATGAGTCTTTCAACTCATTAATTTGATTTTGGAAATTTATGTGCATCTCGTTGATTAGTTGTCTTAAATCCTGCATCTCTTCTGGGGCTCTGATATATTCCTTTTCTTGGGCCATGTCTTCTGTTTCTTAGTATGGCTCGTAATTTTTTGCTGTTGTCTAGGCATCTGATTAGGATGGTAAGTTTACTCAGATGCTCAAACCACCCCCCTTCTTTTTGTAGGGATTTAGTGGTGGGAGGCTGCATGTCACAGCTATTCTTTAATTCAGGGTTCAACCTCTTCTGGGTCTTTAAGATTGTCCTCGTTATTTGCTCAGCACTGGGCTCTGGACCCAGTAATGGGTTGCGGACCCGCTTCCTAGGGCCTTGGGAGAGAGGCTGTAAAGGCCAGAAAAAGTTTTAATTTCCTCACGTGCATTTCCTTAGTTCAATCCCCAGACTGGTACCTCAAAAATAAATAATAAGTAAGTAAATTCAGAAACCTATGTGTGTTTGCAGGCTTTCTTTGTTATTTTGAGAGGACCAAGGATTTCCAAAAAAACGCTGTTTGGTTGTTCAATAGGCATAGGTATTAAGTAAACAGCACATGTTCTTAGTAGTGCACTATTGAATCAGAACAAAAATCATTATAAATATTGTGATAGGACTACTCATTGAGTGACCCATATTACCAGGAAGATGACCTGAAAAAATTCTGAATCATTTCAAATATGTAGAATAGCTGAATCATTTCTTTCTTGTTCCTTTCAGTATAGATTATGCTCCTGTTGAAATTGCTTTCTTCCCCAAAACCTGTGTAATATTTCTTATTCAGAACAGGCTTTATATTATACATTTTGAGTAAGGAATTTGTGTCAGGAATTGCCTGCTAAATAACAACAAGTGACTAGAGAATAAGATGAGGGCAAAATCTTTTTCAAAAGGCTAGACACTGCTAAGCATGTTTTGCTTTTTTGTTTTGTTTTTTTTTTTTAGGGTAAAAAAATAACTTGAGCATTGGAATTCAGTTCTTTATGTAAAGATCCTTGTAAAAAGCGTAAGAAAATATAAATACATACATACATATATACATACAGAAAAGAAGGGGTGAAACCAAAAAAAAAAAAAAAAAGGAAATAGGGTAAGACAATTTATTACTTCTGCAGCATTCTCCTTGTCTTCAAACATTCCAGGAGGCGTCCTTACTCCTCTCCTTACCAAAGAGCTTCTGGTATCTGAGCCACCTTTTCAAATTATCATTTTGACTAGTACTTTCTTTTCTCTTTCTTTCATCTCTTTCCTGCTTTCTTCAAACTTTGTTTTTAATTTCTGTGCATTTTTGGCATCTATGAACCGAATGACCAGCAGCTTTGGCTTGGGGCATTGGTTGGTGAAGTTGGTGTGAGTGTGCCGGACCCAAGCCGCATTGCAGCCCATCTTCAACTTCAGCTCCCCCAGTGGTGTGATGTACTGCTTGGCACAGATCTTCAGGGTCTTGCTCCTTCTTGTGCTTCAGGAGTTTGATGTCAGTGGTGCCTTACTCCTTCCACCCTGGGAGGTTGTTTTTCCAAGAAAACCAGAACAGCTTTGCCCACATTTTAAAGAGATTTTTTTCATCTTCCTCCAACTTTGAATTCTTGCTCTGGGAGAGACAGATGATAGGCCCAAAGGGGGGGTCTTGTTTGGTTTCATCTGCATTCTCAGTGGAGGTGTCATGGTCCTCATGAGTGTCCTTGGCGGCCACCATGGGGGCAGCAGCTGGGCTGGCTTGTTCAGCACTGGAGGTGTGGCCTCTTGGCCACAGGTCACAGCTCCTTTCCACCATGTCTCAATTCTTTGTTTTAAAAAGTGGAATAGAAAGAGCCCAGCTCCAGTGTGAATTATCCCATGGTTGTTTTTCTCCTTCTATTAAGTAGATCATGATTCTACTAATTAGGTTTCATTTTCTTTTGTTTTGTTTGTTTTTTACCGAATTCTAGAACTTGGAATTGGCAAGAAACAGTGCCCTCCATAGAAACCTAATTCCTGTCCTCTTTCTGGCTAGTTTTTCTATTTGAAATTTGAACATGATTACTGCTTTCCTTCCATTCCACTTGTTGCTCTTTTATATTTTATAACAAAACTAGTCCTCGCCTCACTGTACTTCTCAGACCAAGACGATGGTAACTTCATCTACTATTTTTCATTTATCTTGTTTCCCCTCTTCTCCTAATCCATCATTGAAGAAACCCAGATATTTACAAGTGACCTTTTTCCTCCAGAGACGGTACAGCATTCCTTCTGCTTACCATTGTAAAAACTTGAGATCACATTCCCTCCTAACATTTGATGCTTGAACATATTGGAATCCACTAATGATTTGGCCCAATTGAGGTTGTTAATCATTCAGGGATATGGAATATCTTTGTTCCTTATATCCCGTGATAATCCTGTTATATACTGTGATACAGTTCTATATTTCTAGTCATTAGAGCTCTTTTCAGAAAAACAAGCTTCGCTAGTTAGTAATTTGAAGAATTTGATTTCACAATTCAAATGTTAAAAAAAAAAAATTTTTTTTAATTGCCCTTGAGTGGTGACATGATACATCTATAGCCTATTTATAAACAAAGACTGTTGGTTAAAAAAAATTTATCTTCTTTAAAAAAAACTAAAAGGAAATGAACCAAAGTGTTAACTATGATTATATTTGAATGATGAAGCTGTGGACAGTTTTCTTGTTAGTCTTCTAAATTTTCTTTAGTGTATGTGGCTTTAAACTGGAAAAAGAAACATGAAAAATAGTACTCCCCCCACCCCCCATTTCTCTGATTAACAATTGCCTTACAAAAAGCCAAATGACTAGCATAGGGGTTAGCCAAATACTGCCCACAAGCCAGCTGCCCTATTTATGTAAATAAAGTTTTATTGAAACACAGTCCTAATTAACTGTTTACTTATTGTGTATGACTGCTATCAGGCAAAGCAATTTCAACAGAGATATGATCCTCAAGATTAAAATATTACCTGGTCCTTTAAGAAAAAGTTTGCTGACCCCTGGTCTTCAGTGTTGTGGTTTTATCAAACAATTGGTAAGAGTTTTTAAATAATCGGCCAATTTTTAAAGAATTTGCTAGTAACCCCATTTTCCTTCCATCCTTCCTTTTATCATTGCAGCCTAAATTAACAATGGCAAAATGTAGGCGAAATGTGGAGAATTTCCTGGAAGCTTGCAGAAGAATTGGTGTACCTCAGGTAATAAATTTATCATTTTTATATTGCCTAAATAGACTTGGATATGATTTTCCTAATTATCTTTCAGAAATCTATCATGTCCAAGTTCCCCACTTATAGTTTTATTGTCCTTTAATAATACAAATAGGTAGACTTTATTTATAGATGTGATTTAAAAAAAAACCTGATAGACATTTTATTCACTTACTCTTTTTTAAAAATTATTATACCAACTAAGCATAGTACTCTTAAAGAATATATTTATTGACATTATATATAGACAAATTTTAGAAAATAAACAGCCTGGGGTAGTTTGATAGTTTTTTCATTAACCACAACCACAAGTCTTGTGATCATATTTTGCCCAACCTTCAAAGAAAAAGTTCTGAGAAACACAGAATTGCCTCCTGGACTCAGCAACTCCATGATTTTGCTTAAAGTTAAAGCCCTTGTCCCAGTACCTTTCACCACAGTGACTCTTTTGTGCCTAGTTCCCTTTACCCCTATCTTAACTAACCAGGAGTTGAGAAAGACACAGCATTTACTTGTCCAATAAGCAACCCCACGTTAAAAAGCAGCAGAGAAGAGCCTGGCTCCATAGAGCATCTGCATTAGCCAGTGTGAATCCTCATAACTGTTTTTCTCCTTTTCTCCTTCTGCTAAATAGATCATGAATCTCCTATTTTTCATGTTTTTCCTTTTGCTCTTTTTCTTTTTTTAACCTGAGTTATAAAAGAAATTACATTTAGCAGTACTTTTTTATTTATTTATTTATTTGAGGTACTGGGGCCAGGGATTGAACCCAGGACCTCATATGTAGGAAGCTGGCTCTCAACCACTGAGCCACATTTTGCTCCCCTGAGCTGGTTTTTTTCATTTGTTTGCTTGTTGGGTTTTTTCCCTTTGTTTTTCTTCTTTTTTGGTTATTTTTTTAGGAGGTACTGGGAACCGAACCTGGGATCTCCATGTGGGAAGTAGGCACTCAGTCACTTGTGCCACATCCACTCCTGGTACTGTTTTGTTTTTTGTTTTTAGTTTTTTCACTCTAGTAACATATATACGACCTAAAATTTCCTCTTTTAACCACATTCACATCTATAATTCAGTGCTGTTATTAGATTCACAGTGTTGTACTGTAAGCAAGGTACTTTTTGTTCCTACGGACAAATTCAAAATGAATTTTTCATTTTTATATCTGATACTGTTTTCTAAAATTCTCATCATTTCATTTAGAACAAACCATTTTTAAACATATTAAGAGAGCATTGTAGGTTTCTAAATAATAGCATGCATTTTCTCCATATTAACATTCAGGTTCTAATAGTCACATGTGAACGTTCAATGCTTTCCTTCTTCCTACTGAAGACATTTTTACCTGATCATCATATTACAGCAACGTGCCCAGTACTTGCTCCAGTTCCATGTAACAGTGTCTTTGAATAAGAAAATGTGGCATAGGTTGGTGCAGGGAATGAGAATCACAGAAAAGCTAGAGGTTAATTAAAAAGAGTTACTGTGGGAGGTTTGGGAGGTGGGGCGAATGGGAATCCCTATATTTTTTGTGTAACATTTATGTAATCTAAGTATCTTTTTAAAAAATTTTTTTAATTAAAAAAAAACATCTAAGTACCTACAAAAAAAAAAAAGTTACTGCACACCTAGAGAGAAGAGTGATAACGGCCCCACAGAAGCAAGACATGCTAACAGATTTAGCCCTTATGATAACCTGTTAAAAGTACCATTTTCCAAGTGTTCAAAGTCCCTGGGCTTTGCATCACCATCACCTATCTCAGAGTGAAAGTTCATACACTGAGTTATTTCAGAATGTGCCTGCCATCAGTCAGCAAAATCCAAAACCACTGTGCCTTAAAGTGCACATTTAATTCAGCATTTGCCAAGCAGTGGTTTACAGCATTTTTCCTGGGTCAGCTTGCCCTGCTTCTACTAG
Source organism: Chaetophractus vellerosus (assembly GCA_004027955.1). Classification (NCBI taxonomy): domain Eukaryota; kingdom Metazoa; phylum Chordata; class Mammalia; order Cingulata; family Chlamyphoridae; genus Chaetophractus; species Chaetophractus vellerosus. The sequence continues at coordinate 12,157 of PVKH010005116.1, forward strand.
CACTATGCTATTTGAAGGCAGGTACCAAATAAAAAATAAAAAATTTCGATGACGAAGTGATTTTTCCAGAGTGGTTAGACTGGGTTCCTGACACTTCATTCCTCCCTTTCCCATTTCCCTTCCAGAAAGAGGAAATGGACATTCCACATAGGGCACCTCTTCCCTCTCCCTTTCTGCCTTCTCCCACTACCACCTTTACCACCAGCATACTACTGATATGCTGCAACATTTGCCTAGAACAAAGTGAAGGAAAATGAAGAAACAGACAGACTCAGAGGTTCAGACTAACACCCCTCAGGTCCTTCTGCCACAGGAGAAAAGAAAATACTGTCCCTCTTCTGGCTCTGTTTGACTTGAAAAGAAAATGAAGGATAATAGTGAATCGCTTTTGAAAATGTAAAACATAAAACTTAATATTGTAAAAATTTGTCACATTTCTCAGCCATGGGGATATTTATAAAGGCAAACAATTTTCCTTTTCAGTATAATTTTTAAAGTGTTAATACAAGTTAAATTATGAATTAATTAATCACTAAAAAATAAGGTGACCCTAAAAACTTCTATTGAGTTTGGGCATATGGGTATTTGATTTATCATTATGCTTTTATTGCTTTTATTAAATATATGTTACATTTTTAAAAAACTAATGGGTGATAAAACTTATGTCTTAAGAGTTCTTATATGTTATGTGTTGAATATTTTCCCACTGTCAAGTACAATAATTATTTATTTTTTCATCTGTGAAATAGGGGAGGGGGGTACCTCTAAGGCCCTTTTCAAGTCTAAATTCATTTTGCAGATTAGCAAACAGGACTTGGTTATGATGGACTTGGAGGAACACCAAGTCATTCAATATACCTGGCTTCTATGTAGTAAATATCCCCCAATTGTTTGGCTTCTATGTAGTAAATATCCCCTAATTGTTAGGCCTTCCTCATTCTTTGAGCCTTGTGGGTTTACCTGGCTTTCTTTGAAAACTTCCCTCTCCTCAGCCTGGCCCCAATATTTGTCCTTGCTTCCCTACCTATTCTTTTTTCATGAATAGGGAAGAATGAGTCAACAAGGAGGTTGCCACATGCAGACCTCAAACACTCTCAGGCTAAGCCAGCATCCAGTTTTATCAACTGTATCTTTAATTTTCATAATAGTCACCAGCAAGCCAGTTTTATTCCTCTATTTAGTAGAAAAATCAAGCTCAGTACATAGATTCTTCACCATTTTCTTTTTCAGCTTTTTATTTTCATTCAGCGTAGTAAAAATGTTGTAGGATGTATTTCTTTGAATATGACTGAGCTGATAATATTGACTTCTATACTCAAATCTGCATTTCTGATCCACTGACTTTGTTTTTCTGTTTTCCTTTCTTGCTCACACTTTGGACAGGACATTCTTTGTTCCCCTTCCGACATCCTTCAGCTAAACCTCAGCGTTAAAAGAACTGTTGAAACACTACTTTCTCTTGGGGCACATTCAGAAGAATCCAGTTTTGTCTCTCTATCTATCCAACTTCTGGGTTTTGTGGCATTTTATTGTACTTTAATGTTAACTCTCTGTATGTTTTATCATTGGATTTTCCCCATCTAGCTGAAAGAGTACATTCCAGTGATTTCCCACCTCATTTCTGTGTATGGTAAAGGAGGTTTGTTTCTTATTCAGAATCATTTAAAATTATCATTTTCTTTTTTTTTTCCTGGACATCAAAGAGCTAACCATAAAGTACCTTTTATGTCCAAATGAGCAGCCTGCCTATCATATTATAGATGTTTCTGATTGCAAAATGAATGAGTAAAGGACTAGCATTTTTTTCTCCTGGTCAGCCTTGTTTCTCTTATCATAAACACTGAAGCATTTCTACTAATCCAATCCTGAGCTTATTCCAAATATGACATCCAGATCTTTAGTTCCAATTAACACAGTAATCCCCATCTGGCCATTTTTCCCTACCTCAACACAGCTTTTAAGTACTGAGCTTTTGAATTGCTGAACCTTTTTAATAGCTCCTCATAAGGAAAATAGCAGTGCCCTTTCTGGTCCCTTCCATCTCTGCACTTGACTGTACCCTGACATGCTGAACTGTCCCATTATTGGGACAGTAAGCATTTGCTGTTTGAACAGTTAGAAGGCACTGGCCATTTTACCATCATTTTAATTTGGTCAGAATGTTCAGTCCGAGCCCACCGTATGCACTGAAAATAGTACACAACAAGCAAATAATCTGGAGCTGAACTTTCAGGGACTAAGCACCTGTTTGGACTTTATGTTTGTTATCCTTAACTGAGATTCACTCTCAGACTCCTATTTAGAATTTAAAACTGTAATTTATATGGTTTCTAAGATATTAGAACCATTTTAATAGGTGAGCATGTATTTTATAAGGCCATTGGGAAGTTTATATCTAAACAGTAGGAGGTAAAGTAATAGGCAGCCATCTCCGTTTTGTGCCTAAGGCAATGAATTTTGTCTCTCTCAGAATGTTTATTATATTAGCTGCTGGACCTAATGCTTGAAATGACTTTATAAATTACACTTTCATTCTAGTTCTCGTGGTATTTCTGAAAATTTAGGAATCTCCTGAACTCTGTTAACAAAATGGGACAACCAAGTATGAAAGGAGATGCAAGAAAATAATATTGCCAATTTTGAAGTTTGACATTCCCATTTTACAATTTGTCCTGAGGGTCCGATTGCCTTGGTTTTCTTTCATATTTAAATGGAATTGTTATTTAACATAATAAAAGGCTGCTCAGTGTTAATGCTGAAACAGAATACTGTGATGAAAAACTTTGGTATTATTTGGTAGTACTGACTTGCAAGATTCAGGGGTCTTGATTTGTTTTGTCTTTTAAGATGTCTCTGAAGCAGTGATCATTCTCAGAGTTTTGTCCCTTTGCAAAAACAAAAACAAAAAAACTCACCTTGTCTCACCTGTAGTTTAGGGGTAATAATTGTGCTTTTCCGTCAGAATACACAACATTCCCTCGAAGCTAGCTGGAAGCTAAATATGCATCTAGAAAGCATAAACCTCTGAGGCAACATCTAACCCACCGAGCCACACAGGTCACAGGGCAGTCCTGAGAAGGGATCAGGGAAGCAACCTTAGAAAACATGTGTTTCTAGCAAGAGCAAAACATATGCAGATTCATTTAAGTATAATTAATCTATACTTACAATTTATTCTGAAAGTGTTTATACCAAGTTGCTAGTTTTATAATAAAGATTGCAGTTACTTTGTTTTGCCAAAATAAGCATTAAATAAATAAAATAATCAAGAAGCACAACTACAGATAACTGCCTCAAAAATAAATACTTGTTATATTTTTATTGCAACTGTTATAGTAAAACTTCCAAGAAACATAGTGAGTGTCAGTGAAAAGCAGAAAAAATTCCATTTTCTTCTTTAATAAATATGTCTAGTCTCTATTTTAGTGCAACCAGAATTCTACTTTATTTTCTTTGTGAGAGCAATCTCTTCTTTCCGAATATTTCGTCTTAACAGTAACAACCAATAATAGATGTTATTTTTAAGATTTGCCTGTTTTCTTACTCTTTAAGAAAGAGTTAACCAAATTAATGATGCAAAGAAAATAGGAAGAAGTATTTAACTTCCTTAAGCCAGTGTGTAAACACTTTTCAAAGATATAACTATGGTGTTCCTCGGGGAACTCACATCACAGTTCTCTAGCATAATTTAAACTTGTTAAATACTAGGTATGAACTGCTTTATTTACTTTTTCAAATGCAATTTCTTTTTTTAATCTGTAATTCAGATTTTTAATCTGCATACCTGTCTCATGTGGTCTGAATGGTATGTGACTTCTGAAGTGCTTTCTCATAAAATGTTATCTCCTTCAGACTTGTGCCATCTGGTAACTTGGAACTGTTTTCTATTTTTCACCTGCCTCGTTTTATAGATCTGTGCTGCTCTTTTATTTATCAGGAATGAAGGATGTTGCTTTCACCCCATAGTATTCTGTTCTTCCTCTATTGTATGTATATGTGGCTTGTCCCACATTTTCCAGTTCTCAAAATGATCTGTATGTATTTTTAATTGTATTAATAAAGTGACAGTCATTGGAACATACTAATTTGAAGAGGATTACAGTACTAGTCACAGTATATTTCCCTGTGTGTGGCAGACTTCATCTCTGTCTAACTATTGTTAATAGCGACCCATTGCCCATGTACTGACTTTTTACATCTCAGTTGATTATTTTGAGGGGAAAGAGGGTGCCGGTTTTTTCCTTTCAGTTCTATTGATGTTCATCCTGTTTTCTCTTTTGTTTGTTTTTATGTTACGTTGTACCATTTCAGGAGCAATTATGCTTGCCTCTCCACATTTTAGAAGAGAAAGGTTTGAGCCAGGTTGCAGTGACGGTCCAGGCTCTCTTGGAACTTGCCCCACCCAAGCAACAGCAGCACCAGCTCTCTGCTGTTTAAGGACTCCCAGGACTTGGGAGTTTGGCCTGACCAAAACAAGAAACAGGACAACATGATTGCTGCTGCCGGCATCTGCTTTTAAACAATGCTTTTATGTGTTTTCAGGAGGGACTGTTGCCGTGATTCCTAAGAGGAATATTTTGCTTCATATCTCCATTTTAGGGGAGGTTATCAGTTTCCATTAATTTTTTATCAAAACACTGTTGGTTTTCTCAAAAGAAACTTAATTCTGCCATTATTGAGAGCCCAACACCAAAGCCTAAACTGGCTGTGCTCTCCTGGACAGTACATTTATGTCACATACCAGAAAGAATATCTTCTCAGAAGGATATTTAGCTCTCTTAGAGGCACAGACATGCTATTATCTTTAGCTTTTCCAAAGGTTTTTCATTAGAATCTCTTGGGCCATTTGTTAAAATACAGATTTTCATTCAGTAATGAATGATGGTCTAGGATGTGGCCTGGGAATCTGCATTGTCAACAAACATTTCAGGTGTTTTTCATGTGGTAGAAACCATTGAACTAAGCTAAATATTCGTATGGGTTTAGAGGGTGATATCCCACTGAGTTTTCAGCCATGTTTAAAATCAAAAGCTTACCCAAAAAAAACAAAAGCTGTTTGGACTATACTGTCAAATATTATGGCTACTTGGACTATTCTGTCAAAGGCAAAACAAAAACAATGTAGCCTCAGGCTAAAGATTTTGCTTAGTAAAACAGTGAAACAGATATAGTTGTACTTAAGGCCAGTGCCCTAAGCCTCTCCCAACTCCAGTCAGCCACCACTTCCTCTTCTTGCAGAGGATGGTTCTGTGTATCATCCTGCTATTACCTAAACATTATGAACAAGCACTCTACACACAGGTTCTAAATCCACAGGCTGGTAACATGCCCTACCCTGCATCATTTGCACTGACTTCATTAGCCAACTCCACGTCCCACCCAAAGCTGCTGCCAGGATAGCAGTCACAGGAGATATACTTCCAGCTACCCAACTAGTAGAAGATTATGAAAATAAAGCCAAGTTTCTTGTATTTCTTTAAATAATTGCCAGTCTCCGTGACTGAATCAAAGCACTTAATGGCATCTTCAGGATAGTTTCCTGTCTTTTCATCTAGCTCCAGGTATAGCAGCACCACTAGTGCCTTACAAACTGAATTGTGGGTGGGGTAAAGGCCCTGGGGCTCACACAATACCAACCTAGGAGCCCTTTATTCTAGTCGAAGCCACTAGGGTTTTTCTTCCCCTTTATTTTGAACTGCTTTTGGTCAGCAGTGATATATTTGCCTTTGTAAAGCAAATATATAGAGTAAGTGAAGATAATAGTTACCTAGGTTTTGGTGTTTTTTTAACTTGTGGATTTTCTTCAATGCATGAATTTAAGCATAGTGTTAATCTCTTTTTATCCTGTAAATGCAGCATCTAAAATTAGTATCTTTGGATAAAATTATGTTGAGTGTCTGGTCAAAATATTGTTTTCTTCTTGTTTTAGCAAAGAAGCCAGTTTATCAGAACACGCCACTTTGTCTAAGTTTAAAATTATGAAACATCTGAGCTCAAGGCCCAATGTTCAGTGTTCAGTGTCCTCACTTAACAAAAGTAACTGTGTTTAAATGCTTAGAGCCAAACCTCATTATGTCTACAGTCTCAGAGAGCCCCACCAACCTTGTGACTGGTTTAGAATTTAGCTGTGTGTGTTTTTTATAGATTTTTCCCCCGAGCAAACATTAAACCTCACCCCAATCTCCATATTATACAGGACCATTTGAAATGAAACAGCAAAAGACAGGACTATCTGTCACATACTATGCAAGGCATAACTCCAGAAGACATTACGAAATGCAACATTTGAGGCTGATTTTCCCATAGTAATAATGAAAAGTAGCATTCAACTTATTACAACTTTTGCAAACAACATGAAACTAATCATGTATTTTTATGAAGCTAATTCAGATTTGCATTTGAATTGTTAGAAAACACTTATGTACATTTTTGTTCAAGAAAGAAAGAAAAATATCAAATATATTCTATTTCTTTTCCATGTCAAATGCAAGAACAAACATGACCTTTTTGTTGGAGAATTTCTGTATTCATTGTTTGATATTTTTTACAACACTTGAAGAAAAAAACCCAGTTTATCATTTAGGCCTTGCTAGACTCCAATATGTAAGACAAAGATGATTTTTGTAGATTCCACCTGATTACACATGTGCTCCCGACTGAAAGAGTGACCTTCCCAGCACTGAGAGTGTGAATGAAGAAAAAGCTAAGTGCTCTGCTAACTGTGGAGACTTTTTAAGTCACCAGGTTTCCACACCTTCCACCTCATGTTGAGCCCACCAAGCCAGTTTTCTCTTGTAATAATAACTGGGTATAGAAACAAGTCATGGGCACAGGGGCCTTTGTTTTCGGCTAGAACACAAAGTAGAACACAGTGTAGGCTTAATAGAGCCTTACAGCTAATCAAAGAATCTGATTTATCTTGCTTCAGCTCAACAGTGACTAATGATGTGTGACTACAGTGGTGAGTCTGATGAATTTTTAAAAACTAAATGGTTAGGGAAATGAAGGATATTTAGAAGCCTTTTTATATACCTATTGCAGTGAGATGGTTTACAACAGATTTCATCTTATTTCTGAAAACGCTGAAACATGTAAAGTTTTTTAAAGCATTGTCCCATATTTGTATGTCTGTAAATAAATTGTATAAGTTTTATGTATAAATATGTCAATATCGTGTGTGTTATTTTAAATTGCCTATATGCCACCTTACACATTGACAGTAAAATAAAAGCCAGCACTTCAGTAGCATGAAATAAAGGCTGATTTGAAAATGTACATACCTAACTAAAGCGTGGTTTCCTTAGCAATAATGAAATCAAGGAAAGGGTATCTAATTCCCTGAAGGAACATCAGTAGAAAGTGGGTTTTCATAAGAGGACCCTTGAGATCAAAATTTACTCTCTTGGGGAGCAGAGGTAGCTCAAGTGGTTGAGTGCCTGCTTCCTGTGTATGAGGTCCTGGGTTCAAAAATTACTACTCTTAAGCAAGTACTGATATCATTATTGCTCTTTATGTGGTGTTAGATGTGATGGCTTAATTCATGAAATATATGTGACACATTGGAACAGCTTATATGGAATGGAATTTGGCCTCCAAAAACAAGTCTGGCCCTTGAAGGCTTCTGGCAGGTAACCTCTGAGTCCTTAGAATTTCCTGGGTGGTAGGAGTGTCTTATTCCTGGGGCCCCACCCCCTTCACCTGATAGTTTGTGCTCTAGAGATGATACATGAGGGGCCTAGCCACACTGATAGCCTTAGGGTGGGGGCTGGCCACGCCAGAAAGACCAATCATGTAATTTAGAGGGATGGGGCTTTTGAGCCAAGTAATATCAGGGGCTTTTGAGCCAAGTAATATCAGCCCCACCTCCAGGACTGGAGATTATGTTCTGCCACGTGGGTGTTGATTGACTCAATCGCACCTAGAAATGAAACCCCAATAAAAGCTCTGGACGGTGAAATAGGGTGAGTTCCCCTAACTGGTGATACATATCCATGTGCCAGGTGGGTAATGTACTGATCCATGAAGAGAGGAAACAGAAGCTTTGTGCTGGGGACTCTCTGAGAACTCGACCTATGTGTCTTGTCTTTGGCTCCTTATTTGTATCCTTTTTGCTATAATAAAATTAATTTTAAGTATTGGGGAGTCCGTTGTAGCTCAGTAGTTGAGCGCCAGCTTCCCACATAACGAGGTCCCGGGTTCAATCCCTCAAAAAAAAACCTAATTGTAAGTATAGTGCTTTCCTGAATTCTGAAGTAATCTAGCAAATTATCAAACCTGAGAGCATAGTGGGAAATCCTGAATTGGTAGCCAGTTGGTCAGAAGTGAAGGAGACCCAGGAAACCCCCCAAACTTGTGGCTCTGTTTGATGTGGAGGCAGTCTTATTGTGTCCTTAAGCTGCGGAGTCAGAATTACATTGCAAGCTTCTCTCAAATTATTAGCTCTGCTATAGGGAAAGTTTTAGCATCCCAAGATACACTGTTCTGATTAGTCAACAAAAGAATGACCCAGTGGACTCATTTATTAATATTCCTACTAAGCACTTCATTCACTTTTGCTCAGGAGAGTTTTTTCACTGTAGACAAGCCAAATAGAATCAGAGACAAAGGAATTACAGAAATTTTAATGTATCACTGTATCTAAGCCCATAAACTCGCCTCTCTGGTAAGAAGAATCTTCACAAGGGTCCTGGAAACACCTCTTCCCAGCAAAATGTCATCAAAATATGAGGAAGTCTTAAGTCAATAGTATAATCCTAACTCGGGGCTTGAAAATTATTAAATTATTAAATAACCAGGCCTCACCTGGGAATGCCCAAGTAAGAAACAACCTGTAGATGAGCTATCTGTAATGGTAAAAATGTTTCTTACTCTGTTCAAGTCCTTGTTCCCATCTCCAAAATACCAAAGGAAAGGACAAAAGAGACCTTGATCACTTTTGCTTCTTGCCTCTCCGCTTGTCCTTATCTTTGCCTTTTGAATCCTTGCTTTCATCTTTGTCCTTCTTAGGTAGCTTGAAACCACCAATTTCATTCCGTATCACGGTGCCTCGCCACCAGGCCTGGAGCTGGAAGAGAAAGGGAGAATGAGTGCAACTTGTATATTTGATATCTGCATTCTTTCCCCATAAGGGGATTGCTTTTTGGCTAAAAATAAACTCTCTGAATAATGGTCTCTGCTGAGACATGGCAGTGGCCAGACAAGCTGTCACTCCAGCGATGCTTCCCTGATAAGCCAGATCCAGAGCTAAAGCCATGGACTCTAAACTTCTCATGAAGTGAAAGTAAAGGAATGTGATTTGACCAATTTTTCCTTCACACTTAGAAACCTGACTTCTTGTACTGCTACCCTTTACAAATGTCCACATTTGCCACTGCCAGTGTGATAACTAAGAATAATTTGATCCAAAAGGTGTGTTGGTTACCTAGGCCAAGAGCAAAAGCAAGGACTCCATCCAAAAATGTCTAGAATATAATCTGGGTGATTTCAATAGGCTTCCTGGTACATTTCATATCTTTAGTGATTGATTAAGGGATCACTAACCTCCCCCCACCCCTTACTTTCAAAATTTTTTTACATAGCTCCTTTCAACATCTTAGTCATTAGATACAACCATTCTAAACACAGTCTAGGCAACTAATTCACTTTAAAATCAAAGACCTAAATGCTGGAAGCAAATCCACTAGTGAAAAAGAAAGCAAAAGTTCTTCTATTTTGACTCTAGAGGAATCCTGACAAATGGAATATACATTTGTCAGTAACTGAAACTCGGTTACATACTTGCTAATTCAAATCTGAGTCTCTCCTGATGGAAAGCTCAAGTTTGGGTTTGAGTACCTAACCTGAGTATATTTTAAAGCTTTTACTTTCTTAATCCACTTCCTAAATTTACAATCCAAACTACAGTTTGCAAGCTAGGGTCTCAAAAGACACATCTCTTTCAGAGGGCAATCGTCCAGATAACAGTTTTAATTGAGCTGATACTATTTTTGCATTATACTTTTTGCTTGAAAATAATTCCCAGGATCTGTGACTGCCAGCTTCATTCATCACTAATAGACATACATTTACATAAAATTAAAATACCACTATTTTTTTTCTGAACTGCTACTTACCCCTCCAGCTTTTTTTTTAAACAATTGAAGTATATCATTCATACATGAACATACATAAACTATAAGTGTTCAGTAAACATTGTGAACTTACAAAACAAACATGCATAACAACATACAGGGCTCCCACATATTACCCCAACACACAAACACCCTACATTGTGAAATAATTGTTAACAAATCATTAAAGAGCATCATCAGAGTATTACTACTAAGTATAGTCCGTATCTTCTTCCCCTATACA
>PVKH010005117.1:0-22492 GCA_004027955.1 Chaetophractus vellerosus
TATTAAGATTCATGATTTTGAGGAAGAAACCTACCAAGCTTCATGTATAGCTCTCTACTCCAACTTCTCATCCTCCTTATCCATGCCCTAATTCACAAATTTTGTTTTCTTTGTTTTTTTTAAAGATTCCTTCCCGTAAGATAACAAACTAGGATTATTCTAATCGATCCATAGAGGAAGTATTGATATACATCATTACCTAAATCATCTAGTAACAATAACATTTTATTTAAATGACAGGGCCAGGTTACCTTTAGGGGCAATTAGATATTTGTAAGGGGTTTAACATATGTCTTCCCAGTGTTCCAGCATGTGTGTGGGAATATCTCTAAAAGAAAATTCAAATCCTGAAGATCTTCCTTGTCTTCACTTTCTACTATTTTTATATGCTTATAACCCTGAAATTTCATTTAAAAATATACTTTACTTTTGTTATATATAGTTTTGTTGTAACCAACTCTATATACTTTATGGGGATAAAAAGCATTGTACAAGCAATCAGTGAGTTAAAGAAAAAACAAGGTAAAACTAAATAGTGCCTTATTAAAATTAGGAGGACCAAACTCTACTTAACATCTGGTCAAGAGTACTTCAGGAAATAGTTATGTGATTTGATAATATCCTGTATAATTATGTAAGAGTTGGATTTTTATATAGGAAAGAAAGGAGAGTACTACTTTTTATACATTTTATAGCAACTGCTTCCATTTAAATTAAGCCTATTTATATTCCTGTGATAAGGAAGACAATACAAAACACTCAAGCTTAATGGCCTATAGAGATTTTTAACATAGATTCCATATATTTGAGAGGAAGGTGAGTTTTATTGACAATAGCTAATTTTGGCAATGGCTGATTTCTTAAGTTAAAAGTTATAACTAATGTAATGCCTACTCACTATTAAAGAGACTTCATTTGGAAATTATTTATGACTAGGTAATGTACTTCTAAATAATGTTTCTCTATAAATCCCAAATCTTAAGTATATATAGTAAAGATAATATAAAACAGCTAATATGTATTGAATATTTCCTATGTGATAGACACGAAGCTAATTCACAGTAATCTGTATATCGTCCTTTTTTACTGACAAGTTAACTGAGAGAGTTTAAGGATCTAGACATGATGATGCTATTAATCTATTCAGTTATGTGCATCCAATCTGGGTCTTTCCCACAGATTTCCTGTTCTTCTCCAGCATGTCATTCACCTTCTCATTCTTTTACAAAATTGGAATGAAATAGCCCAAACATTTATTTTGACAAATACACTGGTGGTGTTGCTATATTTGCGTGTCCTGCCTGATTTTCAAGTATATTTTTCAAGGAGTTCATTATTTTTCTGTGTGTTGATCTTCATAGGAATTCCTTGCAGTAAGATAAACTATTCAAGGATGTGGAACTTGGCCTTGCTCTAAGTAGTAACATTCATTAATTAATTTAACTAGAATATATTTACTGAAAAGACTTTACATGTCAGGCACTTTTCTAAGCACTGAAGATACAATAGTGAATGATTTAGGCAAGTAAACAATTTTAAAAACATACTATTATTTTAGAAACAAGGAAAAAAAGAGCAGGGAGATTTAAAAAAGGTGGGAGGCATTACATCTATAATCAGGGAGAAACTCTTTGTCCATGAAGTTAATACTTGAGCTAAGGTGGAGGGTAAATAAGGTGGAGTAAGTCATGCTCCATTCAGAGGGAATGGCAAGAATAAAGGGCATGAGGTAGAGCACACTTGAAGAATTCTCCAGCAATAAGGCCTGTAAACCAGAGGAGATTGTGGTGAGTGGTGGAAGACAAGGTTTGGAGGTATAGTTGAAGATATGGCAAATTTTATAGGCCATGATCGGAGTTAGAATTTGTTCTAAAGGTAGTGGGAAGCTCTGCCTTACCCAGGCTCATGACATAGCCTGAGTCTGGACTTCTTCCAGTCAGCAATGCAGAGGGGAAAGAGTATGACTAACACTGTGCTGGCTCCAAGATGCTACCTAGAGAATACACACACCATTTCTAATTTAATCTTCACAATAATCTGTATATCCTCATTTTACTGACAAATTCACTGAGAGAGAGCATTATTGAGCAGAGCCAGTTGTATTGCCAAGTCTGCCATCAATGGGGCTGGGCAGTGTAACCCTCCCACTGGGAGCTGCAGGGAACATTTGTGAACAATAATACAATGATCTTCTGTTACTCTGAGGGTCCTCTGGGGCCCCTGAATGAAATAATAAATTCCCTCTGTGACATATAACATAATTTGTATCATACCATCTTATATACAATTTCCAATTTTGCACACACACACATGAAATTCAGCTATTTCATTGAAATAAACAAATCAGCCAGCCAAAATCTCATTTTATTTGTTTAAAGCCCCAGGAAAAGAATCACCTGATTGAAGGAGATGATTATTTCTGAAACTTTTCACATATATAACCAAAGACTATATGGATTTAAACTGCCATCAACAATATATGAGAATACGTGATTTTGCAGCACTTTTGGTTCTCATGCATTTTGGTTTCTCACTATAAGACAATAGGGATGCTTTCTCCTGCTTTGGTTTCCAAGAGGAGCTAGAATTTGAACAGAACCTGTCTAGCTCAAACCCTTCTTCATGTCCTCTGGCAATGGGGAATAGCCTGCAATGGGCATGTGGTTTGAAAAGAAATAAACATTTGTTATTGGAAACCACAAGGTATCCTTGCTGAGTTTTTTTTTTTAATTTTTTTAATTAATTAATTTATTTATTTATTTATTTATCCCCCCACTCCCTTGCTGCTTGTGCTCGCTGTGTCCATTTGCTTTGCATTTTTCTTTGTCTGCTTGTCTCCCTTTGCTGCGTCATCTTGCTGCGCCAGCTCACTGCACTACACAGCCTGTCAGCTCACACCGGGCCGCGTGGGTCAGCTTGCCTTCACCAGGAGGCCCTGGGAATCGAACCTGGGGCCTCCCATATGGTAAACAGAAGTCCAACCAATTGAGCCACAGCCACTTCCCATATCCTTGTTGTTTATTAACATGGCATTGCCTACCCTATCTTAACTTTTAATCAGTGGATTAAAATTAAGATATGCTGACACCCTCGTATGACCAATCGATCAGTAACAAGCCTTACAATTCTTCAGAATGAAAAACAGATAATTGTTTTGTAAATGAGGCCAAAACCAAAATTCCTACAAGAAGAACCTCCAAATGAACAGGTGTTGATTTAGGAATGGACTGCTACTCACACAGGTAACTCTGGTTTGGGCCAGGGTGAGTGGTGTCAGAGACTCATTTATTACCGTAATTATTATTGATTCTTGAAAATCAATTGGCTAAGTCATCTAGCTTAAGGAAACAGTTATATAAAAAGTGAAAACAATACACCAAATGTTTATCATAGCTTTTCTATACTTTTAAAACACTGCAACAGCCTAACTATCCAGCTTTAAAGTAGTTTAACGTATATTAGAAACTCATAGATATATTTTGCAGCTTTATATATGTTACATCACTGAAGTTACATGTGAGAATGCTGGCTATAAATATGTGTATATGAATATATATGTATATATAATATATAATACATAATGCATAATACATAATATATAAATAGTAAAAATATATAAAGTGTATTCAAATTAAAAGGGAAAAAGAAAACTACTGGGTGACAAGACACCAAAATGTAACATCTATAGTGACATAATGATGGACAAAGAAGTGATTTTAAATTATTCTTGCTACTTTTTACTAAATTTTATTACTTTATAGAGTATGTGCATACACACATTTAATAAGGGAAAGAATAGAGGCTATAGGATTTAGCATGTAGCGCATTATAATTTATCTTAGGAAGGCAAGATTCCATTGATGGGGGAAAGAAATCAAGCAGAATATATTAGACCAGCAGGTGCTTTTAGATTGTGTTTTTCTAATCTTCCCTCTTTGCCTTGGGATTAGCTAAGCAGAAGAAAATATATACATATAAACACACACACACACAAATCCAAAGTGTTCATAAAGTGTTTAAAAGAGAAAATCAGAGTTCTCATCTACATGAAAAATAACATTTCCCCCATAACTTTGCCAACAGTTCTTTGTGCAACTCAGAATAAGATTCTTTATGACTCCATATTAGTCCATCTCATAATGTTATATCTCCAACTTATCACTTAAAAATGATGCAAACTTTCTTTGTTAACACTTGCAGGAGATTCTGAAAATATATCCTGTGTAGTGTAGTACAATATGCTGAGATTTATTTTTCTGCTATTCATCATCTTCTTCCCTGACCCCTTTTGCTTTCAATTCTGTGTGGAAGAAAGGGGAGACTTACCCGTTTTTACTTATTTTTGAGCATCACAGATTATCTCTGCCGCCCATGTATACCAGCAGTGTTAGTTAGTCAGTAATCATAGGTGAGTGGAGGCATACTTATGCATGTCTCTTCAATTATCCTGCTCTGGACTTTCTCAATGTCAGCTTTATCTTCATTAAGGCAAAGCTGCCACTTCCCCCTTGCAATTTTGTGTGATGGATCCCTGTATAAAAGGAATTGGTGATTTGGTTTTATTGTATGTGATTTTTTTTTTGTTTGATTTAAGGCTCGCATTTGTGTATTAACTTAATGTAAAATAAATAAATAGCTTCAAGATGTGTGTGTGTGTATGTGTGAATAGTCAAGGTTTTATTTACAAGAAAAATGTAATATATGTAAGACTGAAAAATGCAAAGAATGCAGAACAATATAAGCTAAAATTAAAACTAACACATCATCACACAGATGATATTAATGGTTTGGCATATATCTTTCAAATAGTTTTCTTTCTGTATAATAATATATTCTTTTTTCTAAAATGTGATCAGCCTAAATATATATTGCTCTGTAATTTGTTTTCTATATTCAACACTTTATTATACACATCTTCTCTGATCACGTTTATGGACCATTTCTTACCTCCATGTGTAAAATAATTATATAATTAGTTATATAGAGGTCAGCATTTCACTTGAAAACTATTTTTTAAGTGGATGGATATTACATAACTTTATCATTATCTCACATGTGTACAACCACAATGATTACATCCACAAGATTTCCTTATGGCACTTATAAAATAAGTATTCTTCTTTTTGCCTTTTCTCATAAAAATAACCATCAAAAACACTAATTTCAGTTTAGAAACAAGGAGAAAGGAAAATAAAACATTGTGCCTAATATGTGCTAGGATTTATACTACAAACTTTAAATTTATAAATGATTTTTTATCCTCAGAACAACCCGGTGAGTAAAACACGTTGGTGGTAATGAAAATTATATTTATTGAACAGCTACAATGTACCAGTGCTGTGTTAACTTTGCCCAGCGATCATGCAAGTTAAATATATTATCACCATTTTACAAAAGGGATGAAAAACCAAGAAGTTAAAGATTAGGGTGATAAACGGCAGATACTATCTTCGAACATAACTGTCTAAATCCAAAGTCTATATTTAAAGCAGCAGTTCTTAACCTTTTTTTGTTCCATGGACTCCTTTGCCAGTCAGGTGAAAATCACAACCCTCTTACTAAGTCCACACTATACTGTGTATTATTTAATAAATATATCATACCCACACCAACAGGTCCTCACAAGAATAAACTCATTTTCACATTTTATATACAATTAAATTGTCACCACTTCAGAGAAGTCCTCCTAAACTTCCTCAGACAATGCACTTCTTTTTGTCAGCAATTTGGACATGCCTTTCCCATCTTACATTTCATACATATCAGTTCTGTATTTATATGTTTCTATTTCCACTAGAGCATAAACTTCTTGAAAGTAAGGATAGTGTTTGAGGCTTTTCTTTATCTTCCACCACAGTCTAGCACATCAGCTGGTAAATCATCAGGACTCAAAAAAAAATCAGTGTTGAATGGATGCCATGGAATATTTATATGAAGGTATAATCCTGATCTGACCAGAGAATAAGAAAGTACTAAATCTACAAAAAGAATATTGAACAGACAGTCTAAATCTATATTTTTGGAAGGCTCAGGGGATCATTTGGGACTTTGTGAATGATCCTAATTATGGCTTAATTTGCTTCAGGGTTGCTGTGGAAAAGGCAAGAATGTGGGACAGATATTTCTTTCTACTATAGGACAATTCAAAGCAGGTCACAAATATTTCCAGACTTTATTATCATTTAGATTTAAATCATGTATACTTTTTTTTTAAGATTTATTTATTTACTTTATTTCTCTTTATCCCCTCTCCCCCAGATGGTTCTCTCATCTGTCTGCTCATAGTTTGCTTGCCTTCTCCAGGAGGCAAGGGGAACTGAATGCAGGACCTCCCACACAGGAGGGGAGTGCCCAGGGGCTGAGTCACATCCGCTCTGCAGGCCACACCATCTGCCGGCTTGTGTCATCTGCTCATTTAGGCGTTTGCTCATTGTGGCAGGGTGTGGTAGGGTGCAGTAGAGTGCGGCAGGGTGCGGCATCTAACTTGGTGTGGCCTCCAACTTGGTGTGGCCTCTAACTTGGTGTGGCATCTAGCATGGTGTGGCGGGGTGCAGCGCCTAGCTCGATGGGGTGGGGTGCGGCTGGTGCAGCGGGGTGTGCTGTCTAGCTCCTTATGGCGGGTGCGGGCATCTGCTCGTCTTTAGGTGGCACTGGGACCCGAACCTGGGCCCTCCTCTGTGGTAGGTGGGTGCCCATCTGGTTGAGCCACATCTGTTTCCCTGCATATTGTTTTGATGGGCACAAGAAGGAGACCTAGGAAAGACTCTTCTGGCCTCATTTTTTTTTTCAATTGTTTAATTTTTAATTTTTTTTTATTTGAGAAACTTTAGGTTTGCAGAAAAATAATGCATAAAATACGGAGTTCCCATATACCACCCGATTATTGCATTGGTGTGGTTCATTTGTTACAATTTATGAAAGAATATTTTTATAATTGTACTATTAACTATAGTCCATGGTTTCCATTAGGGTTCACTGTTTATATTGTACAGTTTTATGTTTGTTTGTTTTCAAATTTTTATCTAGTAACATATATATAACTTAAAATTTCTGGCCTCTTTTTAAAAGCATCAGAGCCTTGTGTAGTTTCATGATAGCTTTGCTTTCTCCATTTATTTCTAGTAAAGGCAACATGGGAAAGTTATTCTAGCATCTCTTTTATTGGATTTTGCTGGCATTTGAGCTGCTTTGCATTCATTTTTATAAGCATCCTCTGTTTATACTTTTAGAAATATAGTTCATCCAGGGGGAGGTATAAGAAATTAGTTTCATGAATATCCAAGAATTTGGAGGTTGTTTAGCTCTTATGAGCAACTATGCTGGTTGGATGCATATTTATACTGCCATAAATTCTTTTCAAATGAGATGTCTATTTCTATACATTAATACTCAATATTTAAATTTAAAAAAAACCGCAAGATTACATTTAGGTGAGAGAACTCTCACAGAATCGTTATCAATTGTACTATTATGGTATTTAAATTCCTGCCTTCAATTATTTGTAAGACTCAAGGAAACAGCTGTTATAGTTAAGCATAGTACTGCTTTATTTCAGCAATGCATACACGATGACGTAAATGCATACATGATGATAACACAAGGCAGCCATTTTGGTAAAGATACCTTTGAACACTAGCTGGCAGGATACGAAGTTGTTTGTAGAAAAATCCTCCCTTCTCCTATCAACTAATCTAAGAATAACATTGGGGAGAATACTCTTCCTTTTCTCATGCCATGCCTGCCTCTGGTCAGCTAGCTCTCCCTCAAGGAAGAACTATTTGCTAATCTCCCTGATCAGAGCTCCAGTGTATTACGAGCAGCGATAACCAGAAATGGAATCGCTATGACTTAAAAAGGCCTTTGTAATTGCGTGGTTCTTTCTCTTCAACTTCTTCTCAAGTATTTGGGTGGATAAGGCCCTAGCCTTATCCTAGCTCTCCCTCTCTGCCTTATGCAGCAAAGCATGTGTTTCCCAGGCACTCCCAGGTTTAGGAGCTTTTCAATTGCTATTCCGTGTACATGGAATGATTATTCTCTGGTAATCTCCTGGGTTACTTCCTTCCGTCTTTGACAAAAGAGCAAAGTTCTCTTTTTTGTATTTGTATACCACATATAC
The DNA here is from genome assembly GCA_004027955.1 of Chaetophractus vellerosus. Classification (NCBI taxonomy): domain Eukaryota; kingdom Metazoa; phylum Chordata; class Mammalia; order Cingulata; family Chlamyphoridae; genus Chaetophractus; species Chaetophractus vellerosus. The sequence continues at coordinate 8,117 of PVKH010005117.1, forward strand.
AATCTAACATTTCCCCTTTAAATCACATTCAGATGTATATTTTGGTGTTTTTAATCACGTTCATAATGTTGTGCAGCGAGAACTTCTCTCAGCGACCCATTACAAATTATATTCCTATATTTCTGGCTCTCCCTATCATTTGTCCCTCTTTTCTTTATTTTCCCATGGCACATATGACCATCTGACCTACCAACTGTCAAATTTACTTGTTAATTGCCTCTCTTTCCTCAACATAATAAAAACTCCATGAGGGTAGAGAGGGGTTTCTTCAATCCTTATTACCACACTAGAGTAGATGCAAAATATGTATTTGCAGAATGAATGAAAAACAATAATAAAAAAAAAAAAGGATGTGAGGAGGTAGAATGCTCAAGTCATACATTCTCACGTTTCACCAGACTTCTCTTTTGATATTATGGAACACTGGCTCAGCTCTTCTTCAATTGGTACTTAAATCTCCAATTTGCTGCCATTCTTTAAAAATTAAACAGGGAAATTCACATGGAGGTGGGTGACTAGGGCTTAGTTTTGATCATTAGAGCAGTAGTTGGTTGTTTCTTTGTCCCTGGACTTAAAATCACCAAACACCATCAAAATCCGAGTATAATATCTAACAATAATATTGAAGTGCTCAATAAATGTTAGTTTATTCAAAATTATCTTAAATCTTTCGAGCAAACTGATAAGATGAGAAACTTGAGAGCAATGCTAGACTGTGTGTCCTCTTTCTCATCTCTCAAATGTGCATAATTATATATAATAAAGGCAATAATAGTATCCTCACTGGGCCAAGGAGCTAATAATAGTGTTCAGCACATATTAAATGTCTTAGAAAGTTAGCTAGTATTTCTGCCATCACCTAATCAAATTAGCAGGTCTTGTTGAATCTCTCTTATTAGCTCTCAACTCCTTTCTATTATAACTGATAATGACAGAAGGCACTGTTTCCCAAAGACATTCAAAGTCATTTTATTTTATTTTATTTATATAGCTCCCTCTTTCTGCTTGTTCTTGCTGTGTTCATTTTTGCGTTCTTCTGTGTCTGCTTGTCTCCTCCCCCCCCATTGCGGTGACCTACCGAGTCAGCTCACCATGCGGCGGCCTTGTCTGCTCCTGGGCGGCTTGCCCTGCTCGCGGGGGCTTGCCCTGCCTGTGGCAGCTTTGCCCTGCCCACGGCAGCTTTGCCCTGCCCATGGTGGCTTTGCCTTCTCAAGGCGGTCTGCCCACTCAAGGAAGCCCCAGGAACCGAACCCAGGGCCTCCCAGGTAGTAAACCGGCGCCCTACCAATTGAGCTACAGCTGGCACCCAAAGTCATTTTAGATGTCATGTCTGGTGGTTTGAAACTGTATGTACCCCAGAAAAGCATCTTCTTAAAGTCAATACATTTCTGTGGGTGTAGACCCATTGCAAGTAGAATCTTTTGATGAGGTTACTTCAGTTTAGCACTAACCCACCTCTTTCAGGATAGATCTTAATCCTCTTACTGGAGTCCTTTATAAACAGGATGAATACAGAGAGAAAGAGCCATAGAAGCAAGAAGCTGAAAGCAACATACCCAGAAGAGAGGGGAGAGACCAGCAGATGCTGCCATATGTACGTTGCCATGTGGCAGAGGAGCCAAGGATCACAGGCAGCCAATATTTGGGAGAAAGAATTGCCTTGGTAATTACTTTATTTGGATATTTTCACAGCTTTAAAATTGCAAGCCTGAAAGCTAACAAATTCCCATTGTTTAAGCTGAAACTATTTCATGGTTTCCCCTTTAAGCAGCGTAGGAAACCAAAACAGCATGTAAGAATAAACTGTATAAAAATAAAGTTATAAATTTATTTTATTTTTAAATGGTAATATGTTTTCTTTCTAAATGAATTGGTTTTCATTTTAAAGCAAAAAAATAAGTAAAAACATATATAGGTAGTATGTTGATATGCAAATAATCTTGAAGATTTTTTATGGGAATGACTGATGCTTGGAAAATATGCTGCCTGAACCATCTTTTCTACCTCAGCCTCATTCTATTCTATAATCTATTTTATCTACTTTCTATTTCCACACTGTCCTCTGAGTTAACTTTTAAAATGTAAATCTGATCGTGCAGCCCCCATTCCTTTAGTGCCTCCCACTCTTAGTCTTCTCTATAGTATAAATCCCAATCTTAGAATGCACAAAGCACTTCATGTCCTGCCCCCTGCCTGTCCCTAACCTCATGGATTGTAAATTCCCCAGAACACTTTGTGTTCCAGCAAAATCAAACTGACCAAATTTCCCTAATCATATACTATACAATTCTCCAACCCTGTATATTCAGGCAAATTGTTTCTTTTGATTATCTAAATCAGGGGTTCTTAACAAGGGGTCCATGAGCTTGAATTGAAATTCAAAAAACCATCATTCTTGTGGGGATGTGTTGGTCTATAATAATCTGGTTTTTTATAATATTTAATCTTTCTCTTATGATTTTTTAAAATGTATTACATGTATTTGTCCACATGTTATCTTCTTGACTAGAATATGTTCAGAGACTCTATCTCCATTCCTTGCAATAAACATAGCAAAGAGCAGGCAATAAAATGTTCAGTGAATGAAGAAATAAATGCATGTGTATTCCTCTCTCTCTCTCTATGTGTGTGTGTATACATATATATTTTATTTTTAAATGACATCTGTCTATTCCATAGACCCTCAGATCAATATACCTAAACTGTTTCCTATCTTCCCAGTTAGCCTTATCTGCTCTACTTCTTTATTCTCTGTTTCAGGTACAAGTCACCCATTTTTTTTTTTTTAGATTCAATTCTTAGCATTATTTTAAATAATGTAATCTTTCTCCCAAACCATTATTCATCTAATTATATTAATGTTAATGTCCTGTTCATCCTGCTGTATTATCTCATTTCAGGCTATTAGTAACCCTACCTATACTATTGATATGCCTTCTTAAAGCATTATATTAGGGTTCACTTTGTTGTATCAGAACCCCAACTCCAGCTAACATAAGCCTGGCTTATTGAATCAACATGTACTTCCACAGTACTAGTGCATCAGAAATAATCAAAATATATCAGTGGTGTATAGCACTAAACATTTATTTTGCTCTGTGACTCTGTGGGTTAGGTTGGCAGGTCTGCTGATCTGAACTGGGTTTGGATAATCTTGGCTGCATTTGTGTACTTGTCTGAGGAGGGTTGGTAGGTTAGCTGTCAGCTGATTGGGGTCACTCACCTCTTCTCCACACAGTTTCTTAACCTCCTAGTCTAGTAGGCTAGACTAGGTTTGTTCTTATAGCAAAGGCAGGGTTTCAAGAGTGCAAGCTGCTCATAGACTCTTGAGGCCTAGGCTTTAAAATGGCACATGGTTACTTCCACCTCTTTCTATTAGCCAAAACAAGTCACAAGGCCATCCAAGATTCAAGAGGTAGAGAAATAGACTCTACCTCTTGATGGGAGATGCTGAAAACTCACATTGCAAATGTACAGGTAAAGGGAATGGAAGAATCAGGGCCCTTTTTACAATTTACTGTACTCACAAAAACCAAATTTAGAAAGAGGATGGTGCTGGTCATAGAGAAGATTGGATATGGGGTGAGAATTCTATCGGGAATCTGTCTTTTTCTATATTCCCCTCTTCAGCTTTAATCTATAATTTTCAGTCCAGCTGTTCCCACAAGGCCAGTTCTACTGTTGTAAGCACCTCTGTGCCTACATGTTTATAGCCTCATGGCCATCATTGAAAGTAAACTCTTTCCTAGCAGCAACAGCTAGAAAAATTTCCCAGAAAATACCCTGTCTATGCTAGACCCACATACCCACCCCTGATCCATTCACTATAACCAGGGAAAAAGAATATTATAATTAATCAAGACAAGGTATAATTAGATACCCCTTGATTCCAGAACCAGAAGGAAAAAAGATGCTTTCATTAGAATGGGGGTGGGGAAGACACAGAGTGATGGGAAGGCAAAACTTACATGACCCTGGTCTTGCACAATTCCTTTCCCACTCTCATACTTCAGAGCATCAAAGCAGTATGCCTAAATGACAGATCACATCTTGCTATTCCCAAGCTTAAATACCTCCAGGGGTCCTTATTGACTGCTGTAAAATACAAACATTTTAGCATGATATTGAAAACCCTTCTCAATTTGTCACATACATATCTCTCCTGTCATTTTTTAAATTAATGATTTTTACTTTTAAAAAAGCTTTAGATTACATAAATGTTACATTAAAAAAAATAAGGGATTCCCATATGCCCCACTGTCCCCCCTCCCACACTTTCCTACATTAACAACATCTTTCATTAATGTGGTACATTTGTTACAATTGATGAACCCATATTGTAGCATTGCTACATGGACTACAGTTTAAATTATAGCTGACACTCTGTCCCTCACAATTTTGTAAGTTATGACAAAATACACAATGGCCTATATCCATCACTGCAATGACATGCAGGCAAAATGCAATGCCCTGAAAATACCTCCATATTACACTTATTCTTTCCTCTCCCATCCTTCAGAACCTCTGGTGGTTACTGCCTTTACATCAATGATAAGAGTTCTTCCACTTCTAGAATAATAAGTCTATAGTAGAATAATAATGTCTACTTTAGCCCATTGTTCATTCCTTAGTCTTGAGGATTGGGGGATGGTGATGCACACTCTGCTTCTAATTTAGAGGGAGCTTAGATCCCATGGAGCAGATGGATGGAATTGTCTGGCTTGCAGTTGTAGACATTCTCTATTCCTTGGGATGGGCATTGTCCATCATTATCTACTTGTTAGTTGTCCTGAGTGAGTCCAATCAACTGGAGAGTTGGTGTTGCAACTCTCCTGAAATTCAGGGCCCAACTGGCACATGGATGGACCAAAGATTTAAGTCTCTGGGACATATATTTATCAAGTATAGTGTTAATTATAGGTTCAAGTAAAAGAGGCAGAAGAACCATGTGTAAAGAACACTGGGGAGCATAAATTCCAAAGTAAAGTCCATTGACAGGGTGCCAAATTCTGAGCTGTCTGCCCTGCTTATAGTTTCTGGATATCTCTAGGGCATTCAGGAGCCCCACTATTGTAGGCATTATTTACTGTGGCAGTCAGTGAGATCCTGCTGAGACTTGCATAAGGGTAACCTCTGGAATGACTTCCCAACTTACTTGGAAATCTCTTAGCCATAAAAACTCATTTGTATTTATCATTTCCCCTTTTGCTCAAGGTGTTTTTACAGATGCATTGCTAGTTGGTACTTGGTAAAAATCCCTTGGTGCCAGGGAGGCTCATCCCTGGGAGTCATATCCCACACCAGCAGTGGGGAAGGCAGTGGAGTTTATATGCTGAGTTTGGATTAGAGAGAGGCCACATTTGAACAACAAGGAGGCTTGCAGGAGGTAAATCTTAGGCAGTATATAATACTAGGCTAAGTTTCACTTTCACAGGAAAATGTTCATAAGTACAATCATGAGTATCAAGGGTCTGGCATAATGGTCTGTCTTCCTTCACTAGGCACTGCCCTTGCACTCAGGGGATTCTTGCTGTCCCATTAGAGAATGTAGCAGAACTCCCCATGATGAGAATTCAATAATCTTTGGGTTTTTGTGTGGATCTCCACCCACCAAGACAGTGTACTATGAACACTTGAACATATTCATATGCTTAGAGGCATGCCCCAGTTGAACCCCTTCCCATGCATCCTCCTATCACTGACACCCCGCACAAGTGATCCTCCCCTGCCACTGCTGTGACCCTTCTGTGATCCAAAACCTCTCCATCAAAATAACCAAATAAAATTAATAAGAATTGGAACATAACTGAGAATTCTTACAGATCCTTACATGTACAGTCAACTGATATTCGGCAAGGCCACTAAGCCCTCACCTGTCATTTTATCCAATTGTTTTTCCTTGATCTGCCAATGATAATACACATTATAGCCACAATGATCCTTTGGCCATGACAGAAATGTACCATGCAATTTGTCAAAGATTAAATGAAAGATTCTTCATTATCTAGCCAGGAGTGGTGTTTTAGTTTGCCAAAGGACTGTCAATGTGAAGTACCAGAAATCAGTTGGCTTTTATAAAGGGGGTTTATTTGGTGTAAAAGTTTACAGTTCCAAGGCCTTGAAAGTCCAAATTCAGGCACCATCAGAGGTGTTTTCTCACTAGAGTCAGCTACTGTTGATTCTGTTATTGGGGCACGTGGCAAAGCAAGATGGCCACCAATCTCTGCTGAAGTTTGAGCTCAGCTGAGGGCAACAAGGCATAGAGAAGGGGGTCCACGGACCTCCCTTTCAGGGGGTCCATGAGCTTGAATTAAGTTTGAATAATCTTAAAATTTAATGTAAGTACATGCCAATGTTGAGGGTCATAAAACTATCTGCTGCTACATTCTGAGAAGGGGCCCATGGTTTTCACCTGACTGGCAAAGGGGTCTGTGGAACAAAAAAGGTTAAGAACCCTTGGCATTTCTCTTCCAGTGCCTCCTGTATCAGTCTCAGGTGCTCCAAATTCATCCCAAGGTCTGAGCTCAGATGAGGACAACCAGGCATATGGCAGGGCTTGTCTCTTCTTGAGCTGCGTTGTGGGCCCAAACTCTTGCAGCCTCTTGAGGGCTTCTGTTTTCCTGTAATCCCCTCTCTCACATTTCAGAATCAAATATGCTGGCTCCCTTTTCCTCTGTCTGTCTATGTGTGTGTATCTCTCCCTATGTCTCCATTTTGTCAGACCCAGCAAGAGGATGGAGACTCAACATGAATCATGCCCCACTGACTTAGTCCAATCAAAACTCAAAAGAGATCTTATCAGGTAATCTAATCAAAGACCCCTCAATGGAATTTGATGGATTAGATTAGATTACAATCTCTCTTTTTGGTATTCATAAAATAACTTCAAAGTGCCACATTCGGTATTTCCTACATTGTTTCTTACAATATCATTCTAACACCTGAAGATGTACAATCAAGTCATACCATATTTCTGTTCAGAAACTCCTAATATCCTTTTATGATTCAGTGCCTTTGCTTAATTCCCTTATCTGGAGTGCCTCTTTCCTTTTTCATCCTCTGCCAGGCACAATCCTGATCATTCTTCAAGTACCAGACCCACTTTCATCCTTTCCAGGAATCTTGCCTTAACCAAAATTTTCTCACTTATTGTTCTCCCATAGTCCCTATAATATTGCATCCTGATTACTTGTATCTTTGTTTTTCTTGTCCCCCCCCCTTTTCTTTCTTATTTGTTTTTTTAATCCCCTGTGCTTAGAAGCATGCCTCAACTATGCTAGCTGCACAATAATTCCCCCAAATTATTTTGTTTAATATTTGTTGAAGTGTATCTAAATGACAATGACTGATTTTAAAAAGGATATGATAATGTTGTCATGTTGGTAATATAATGTAGATATTAAAAATATTTAGAAATCCTCTTGGATAGAAAACTCACTATGTCTCAATCCTAAGCATTAGATTAATGATGAATGATTGTTTTAAAACATTCAGTCTTCTCCAAAAACCCTTGAGAACACCTGAATCAAGTCAAGTTCAAAACCAATTTATTGACTTTATCTTTAAAATTTCATTATTGTGTTAATTATGAATTAGTCTCTCCTCTTGTACAAAATCTGTGCCATTATCTTTTGAGATTAAATATCTGGTTGGTCCTTCTTGGTAATTCAAATGTATCCTCTTTCTAAGTGGGATAGATGCATTTTTACTTTGTTCTGTAAAACCATCCATGCTAATGATAAATGAGCAGAGTCTGTGGTTACATTTGCTCTTATCTCTTTTGAAGCAGAAAATCTGGCAGTCTCTTATCTAAATTTTAACAAGTGAAGATAAACCTTGATAGAAAAATGTCTCTGGACTGCCATCGCTTTTAGCAAGAGTAAACTATTTAAACTAAAAGCAGCTGTTTAATTTTTTCTAAAAAATAAATCTAAAAGTAAAATTCTCTCTGAAGAATGACATACAATTCAATGTAGCTTTCATTCAATTGCAAATGTAATCGTAGTACACATTTATCTGTTATGAATACAAGCTATTTTAAATTAAGTTGTTTGGCTGTAGAACCTAGGTGGTTATTGTCATAATGTCTAGCATATGCCTTTAGTGTGGTCAAGGAAGTAGAGCTAATATTGTGGTGCAGGCTATTAAGCTTACAAATATCTATTTTTTATTTTTGTGACATTTATAAATACATTTACTAGATTTTAATTTATGTCCCATGAACTAGAAGTTCCTCAGAGAATTCTTAGGGTGGATTCTTGGCTTCTAATGGAACAAGGCAATTCAGGAGTGGAGTTCCTGTTGCTTTTCAGAAGGGACTGAGGAAGAAAAAGTCCAACAAAAAAGAAAAAAGATAAATCCTAGGAGTGAAGAAGTCAGCCAACAAACAAGTGTTTGTGTACTTGAGGGTTTCTGTTTGGGATGAATATAAATTTATAATTTAAACTTCAAAAATGTCACCCCCAAGGTAGCTGTCCTTGCTCCAATTAGCTTGCTGCTCTGACTTTCTTGGTTCAATTGTAGGTTAAAAAGTTGGCTCTCCCCCCCCCACTTCTCTAATGCTTAATTTTTGCTATATTTTAGTAACAGTTTTTGCTCTTGCACAAATAATAGGCTGACATTTAATATAATGTAGTGAGTTATCAAGTTGTTTCATTACCAGAACTTCAAATTTCTCTTCTTCCTTCCTTCTTCCTTCCCTCCCTTCTACCTTCCCTTCTTTTATTTGTTCTTCTTTCTTTTTCAGACCACAAAAGACAATTAGCAGAGTTGAACAAAATTAATTTCCTTTACAAATAAATTGAATTAAAATATATGTATATAATTTTAACCAAAGCATATAATAAGCTCAAGTATTAAACTAAGCTAAACTATAGCATATACTTCTATAAACCTAAGTAATAGGGAATCACTTTACTGTCATCTCAGAGAATATATGTCACCAAGTTTCACTTCCAAGTTTCTGCTGTGTTTTCACATTACATTTTTTTAACTTTTTATTTTGAAATAATTTCAATCTTACAGAACAGTTGCAAAAATTATACAAACCCTATACAGAGAACTCCAACATTCTCTATTCCTCCAGATATTCAGATCCACTAATTTTGGCATTTTTTGATATTTGGCCACCTTTTCCCTATCATTCTATCATCTATCTATCTATCTATCTATCTATCATCTATCTATCTATCTATCTATCTATCTATCTATCTATCTATCTATCTATCCCCTAATTATTGTCTGAACATTGGAGAGCTGGTTGCATACATCCTAATCTTTGAATACATAATACTTCCATGTACATTTCTTACAAAGTAGAATATTCACTTATGTAATCACTTTAAGTGCAGTTATCAGATTCAAGAAATTTAACACTGATATAAAGCCTACATTCTATATTCCAATTTTTCCTTTTGTTCCAATAATGTCCTTTCAGTCTTTTCTTGTTCATTCTTACATCCCATCCAGTATCATGTGTTGCTGTAATTGTCATTTTCTTTCATTTATCTTTTTTTTAAAATTGTGGAAATATATATACAACATAAATCTTCCCATACCAACCCCTCCTAAGTATACCACCAAGTAGGATTATCACATTCACAATCTTGCAGTACTTTCCCTTACTATCAATTACTAAACCTTTCCCATCACCCCAAACAGAAACCCTACCCTCATTTTGCATTAACTTCCTATAACCCTTCCCCCCACCCCTGTCAATCTATACTCCAGTTCCTGTCTTTGTGAGTTTATATATTCTCTGATATATTCTTTATGGTATTTATGGAACTTAAATTTAAAATATTTAATCTACAACAATCTCATTTTCTTTTATATAAACTTAAATTCAATAGCATATATAAACTATGTTCCTATATTTCTTCATCCACCCACCTTTATGAGGTTCTGGTCAAAAATTACATATTTATACATTGTGAGTCCAAAACCACTGATTTATCACTACATTTTATGCATTTGCCTTTTAGATCCTATAGAAAGTAAAAGTAGAGTAACAAACCCGAACTACAATAGTACTGGCATTTATATTTACCCATGTTATTACCCTTACTGGGGATCTTTATCTTCATGCAGCTTCAATCTATTGTCTATTATCCTTTCCTTTCAAAATGCAGCACTCTCTTTACATCTCTTGTGTGGTCTAGTGGTGACCAACCCCTTCGCTTTTGTTTATCTGGAAATGTCTCAATCTTGCCCTCATTTTTGAAAGACAGTTTTGTGGATATAGAATTCTAGGTTGGCAACTTTTTGCTTTCAGCACTTTAAATGTGTCATCCTACTACCTTCTTGCTTCCATGGCTTCTGATGAGAAATCGGTGCTTAGTCTTGTTGAGGCTCCCTAGTATGTGACACAGTGCTTTTCTCTTGTGGCTTTCAGAATTAACTCTTTATCTTTGGCAATAAATAGTTTGATTAAAATACACTGTGGCATAGGTCTATTTGGGTTTATCCTCTCTGAGTTTGTTGAGCATCTTGGGTGTGTACATTCACATCCTTCATTAAATTTGGGCACTTTTCAGCCATTATTTCTTTGAATAGTCTCTGTGCCCCTTTATCTCCTTCTTCTCCTTATGGAACTCCTGCAAGATGCATGTTGGTACACTTGATGATATGCACAGGTTCCTCAGGCCTTGTTCATTTTTCTTCATTCTTTCTTCTTTCTGCTTCTCAAACTGAATGATTTCAATTGTCTTATCTTTAAGTACTCTGGTTCTTTTTCTGCCAGCTCTAATCTGCTATTCCCTATAGGGATTTTAAAATTTCTGTCACTGTGGTTTTCAGCTCTGTTTGGTTCCTTTTCATAATTTTAATTTCTCTATTGATATTTTATTTGTATTTATCTATTATTTTCTTGATTTATAGTTCTTTGTCCATGTTTTCCTTCAGTTCTTTGAGCATATTTAGGAGCTTTTTAAAAAAGTTTTTGTCTGGTATGTCTCAGGCCTGGTCCGTCTCACTAATGTTTTAATCCACAACTTTGTCTGTGCCATTACTTCCTCTTTGTTTGTATGTATGTAACCTTTTGTTGAAATCTGGATAATTTTTATTTTAATGTGTTATCACTGAACTTTAGACTCTGGGGCCTCTGTTCCTTAAGATTGTATCCAGCTAAGGTTATAACAGAGCTTGTCTTGACTGCCAGTAGCTACAAAATAAAAGAAAAGGAAACATCTTTCCTAGTTTTGCAGATTTACCTGTGTGAGTGCTCTCCTTCAAAGGTTATACATTCAATGAGTTTAGAAAATAGCTCCAGGACAAAGCATAAGGGCCTTCTGATCCTTGCCACACATGCATCTTGTCTTGGGCATATGTGTGTGGCCCTGAGAATTCACTGTTTATGGTTCTGAATGTGTCTCTTCCCTTGGAAACAGTTTTCTCATTGTCTCACCACTGCACTGTGTGTGCTACAGCTAGCAATCACTTGAAAGGAAACACTAATCGAGTGCTGTCCCACAGTGTTCTGTAGGAGAGCTCAGTGAAGCACCTTCTACATGCAGAGCAAGTCTGGGATGGCCAATCCCTCAGGCCACCACTAGGTAGAATGAGCCAGACATACATGCTCCTAGTATGTGGTATGAGGGTTACTCAGCTCCTTCAGAACTGGAACTAGGGATCTGAACCAGGAGCACAGCCTTGCTCTATATCAAGCCAGTGACGGAGGGAGGCAGGCACCAGTCAGGGCAACATGAAATCCTACCATTTTTACGTAGGCTTTTTCTTGATTTGATGCTTGCCCTTTTACTGCAAACTTTTAACTGTTTACTGGAGCTTTGAGAAAGATGTTTCTGTCAGTTCAAAACTACTGTGGGGGGACAGAGCCCTAAAGCATTTTATTAATCAGCCAAAGGGGTGTTGATGCAAAGTACCAGAAATCTGCTGGGTTTTATAAAGAGTATTTATTTGTGGTAGAAGCTTATAGCTACCAGGTCTTAAAGAGTACAACTCAAGGTACCATAAAAGGTAGTTTTTCACCCAAAGTCATTTGCCATGTGTTGAGCAAGGTGGTAGGCAATGTCTGAGAGGGTTCAGCCTTCCTTTTTCTCCTAAGGCTCCATGGTCCCAGCTTCTTCTAATCTCACCTGTAGGCTGAGATAAGTCTTGTCTCTCTGCTGAGGCTCGTTTCTTTCTGGGCTCAGCTGCAGCTATAGGCTATCAGGCTCTTTCTCTTCCAAGGGGCTCTGCTGTGTCTATGGAGCTGTCTCTATTCCTTTGTGTTTTTCTCCTCTGTATCTACTTCCCCAGGCTCCAGCATCAAAAACTCAAACTCTCTCCTCTGCCGTGTTGTCCTACTGATGTGGCTGAATCAAAACCCTAATCTTAACTTAATCAATAAAAGTGAAACCTCTGAATCTAATACAATCTAATATACCCAGAGGAACAGACCAGTTTACAAACATAACACAATATCTATTTTTGGAGTTCATAAATAGTATCAAACTGCCAAAAGCATCTTACTCTGCTATCTTGATAAGTGCAGGCCATCTGTAATATTTTCTCACCATTTCACCCTTGGCTTAAAGATATACATTTTATCTTTAACTTCAAGGTTTACTTTAGAACTAGTGTTACATTTTGTTAAGAATTCAAAATTTGAAGATTCTGTATGATTCATATGGACAACAAATTTCTAATGTAGTGGCTTTCTTGAGTAAATTCAGCTCTTTCTTATTACTTGCCAATCTCCATCTCTCAATCGAAGTTATTGATTTGATTTATCTTTGTCTTTTGGTAGACTGCAATCTTAGAATAAGAATTGTGTCTGGTATTGTATTTCAGTTGTGGTCCTAGGTTGTACAGAATAAGAAATAAAAGAAGAATTTCAGTGATACTACCACTCTACTACTTTAGAATTACAATAGATTTCTTTTGGCAAAACCATGAATTTTATAGCTATGATTTTTCCAACTAAAAGTACTTAGGACAACAGACATAAGTAAAGGGGTAGGGCATTTCTGAATGAGTTGGAATGGATTTAGATAATTGGAAGTTGACTGCAAGGCAATTAAATTCATGAGAAAAAAAGTAAGTCAGAATCATTCCTCAAACAGAAGTCTTGAAGAGTTACTGTTGCTATCACTGACGTTGTTAAGGCATTTCTCCTCTGTAAAGTGTGACATTTTAAAAAATGGGCTTGTTTTTTCTTAGCATCTTTCCACACTTTGAATAATCACACTCTCTGTAGGTGTTAAGTCTACAAAATTTCTTTTGTTACAAATTAGAGATAATGGAAAACTAAATTTCGAGGATATTACAAATTAATTATAGGAAAATATAGTTTCAGAAAGTACTTTTATCCAATTTAATGGATGGGTCTCTGCTTTCTCTTAGTCTTTCAAGCCAGTTATAAGCTTGGCTTTAACATAACTTTCTGGCAGTTATCTTGTAAAGCCTTTGCTTTAGACAAAAGTATTCTTGGAAACTTTGCATTATAGTTGTTATTTTCTGTCTACGTCCAGAAATCCCCTGAACTAGACTCCTGGCTTAGCCAACAGAGGATGATTTATCAAGAGGATCCTTTAAACATTGATTCAGATTTCCTTATTTTTTTTTTTTAATGCACAGATTTTTGTTTTTCTTTTAATCTCTTGGTATTTTGTATGCTGTGTATTCCTTTACCACTTATACCCAGATGTAATCACAAACTTAAATAACTGTCAAATAGCTATTTCTTCATGTCTTTTTACATTTTAACAATTGAACAATTAGTAAACATTTTATTGAATTGACTAAATGTCTCTCCTCATTGAAAAAACAACAACTACCTTTTGCACCATTGCTCTTTGTTAGTGAATTTATGTTGAGGTTGAATTTGGCAACTAACAGATGCTTAGCAAGGCATTTAAGTATCAATTCCACTTAAAGAAAAATGGTTGTATTCCATATGTGTTCTCCAACATTCAAACTGAAAAACTTAAATAATAGTATCAAAGCCTTTTTTTGGTTTTATAGTTTAAACAATCATGGCCATGTAAAATTCTCTACAAAAGTTATACATTCTCTGAGTTATACAAATTGACTAACATTTCCCTACATTTTTTTGTTTTCACAAAATATCATATTTACTGTGGTTATACTTTTGTTCATACTTTGAACAATTTCTGAAAGTATTTAAAAAAGATCTAGAGCTGTCTTCTGAGTACAAATCTGTATCTAACTACTGGATTCTTAATGCCTGCATCAATTCTGAATTGCTTTGAGAATACAAATCTAATTCTTAAAACTTTAAAGTATGATGATGATTTTGTCCCTCACTTCTGTTATATAAGGTATATGAATTTTGCTTTAATAACATACATGAGTGAAATATACTCTATCATGCCTTTTTTTTTTTAAGATTTATTTTTTTCTTTATTATACATA